>PVJX010036692.1:0-17429 GCA_004027295.1 Dolichotis patagonum | reverse complement strand
TGGTGGTTTGTTTCATGGTTTTGCTCAAATTGTTGAAGGATGGTGGTTTGTTTCATGGTTTTTGTATTTGAGTCTAATGCACGTTCTAACATGATAGAGGCAATGCATTATTGTGTAGACACAGTTTTCTGGCAAAGTTGATATTTTAGGAATTGTATTTCAGATCTTAAATAAAATTTGTTTCTAAATTTCAAAGCAAGAAATTTTGCAGTGTGACTTTAATGTTCCTGAAATTGAGAAACTCAGCAGGGTCAGGAAAAATATGGGAAGTAGTATCACAAAAGATTGTGACTCCCAAGTGGGAAAAAAATTTCTTGCTGGGAGTGGCAGCCATGAGTGTGCCCTTTCAGGCCATTTCCCCCCCTCTTTTCCCTCAGTGTGCCCTCTCAGGTTATATTGTTTTTTAGAGCTCCTTATATGAGCTAGTTTTTTCTTGATGCTTCTTACTCTATGAATCTGGCTATTATCACGGGACATTTAATGGGTTCTCCAACAGGCAGAGTTTTGCTCTCCCACCAAAGAAAGCAAGAATAACCAGCCACCTTAGATACCTATCAAAAATACTTGTAGTGGGTCGGGGATATAGCTCAATGGCACAGTGCCTGCCTGGCAAGTGAGAGGTCATGAGTTAGAGTTCCAGTACCCCCCCCCAAAAAAAAGAACTTATAGATTTTTAGCCAAGAATAGCAGATTTCCTTAGTTCCAGCACAAATATCATGTTGTTCCTTCTGTTTTGATAATCCTTTGGAATGAAGCACTGGGAATTTTACATAAAGGGTCTATGGAGTGGGAGGGTATGTGAAGAAAAGAATAGTGTTGGATGCCATTGCTTATAAATCTGTCTTAACATGGAAATTGCCCAATCCAAATTTTTTCATGATTGTTCATGTCTTTACAAAAAGAAGTGTTCCATGGTTATTGTAGAAATTTTCAAATGTATAGTTATGGACAAACATGGAAACATGAGTCTGTATGACCCTATTGGTCAGTGAGGCTTCCAGCAAAAAATAAGTGGATTTAAAGAGAACGAAAAATTTTTTTCCAAGTTGTCAGTAAAGAATGGGGTCATAATGTGTTAGTCAAATCCTGCTGACATAACAAGTGTCATAGCCTGAGTATCATAAACAACTAGAGACTTGTCACAGTTCTGAAGGCTGGAATTCAGATTAAGGAGTTGGCAGAGGTTTTTAAGGCCTCTCTTGTGTTGTACATGGCTATCTTCCCTGTCTTCACACTTTCTACCTAATTGTGTCTTAATATCTTAAAAGAACACCAGTTGAATCAGGGCCTACCTTCGTGGCCTGATTTTAACATTTTCTCTTAAAAGGTCTTATTCTCAAATAACATTCACTTTCTGAGTCACTAAAGGGTTAGGACTTTAATATGTGTATGGGGGTGGGGGCAGTTCAGCATCACCTGGGGTTACTACTTAGCGATAAAGGGAAGAATACAGAGAAGCAGGAGAGGTTCTGGAGGAATGGGAGGAGGAGGAACAGGAGAGGAGTAATGGAAATGGTACACATCTGTGTGGAAATGGCCTCCTGATAGCAGCTGTGATCTTCAGGATAGAGTTGGCTCACAGCAACCTTGAAGAGAGAAGCAAGGATAAGGACAAAAGCATTTCACTGTATTCCCCTTCTCTTTCTTGCTGGTTATTTCCCTTTAGCCAAATGAAACCAGAGGGCAAGGAAGATACGTGATGTAGTCTGTGGGTAAGCCTATGGTACCCAGAACAAGGAGGAAACTCAAAGAGGGGCAGTACAAATTGGAGACACTAAGGACACCTGAAAGAACTATTGTTGCTAGTTTGTCATATATCTGGAGAACTATGCATATGCAAATACATTTAAAATAAAGACCACAGCAATTCATTTTATAAAATTGGGAGCGTTACACACACAGTTCTCATGTATTTTCTCAACAAATTGATATAAGAAGGAATTTCAAACCTAATGAAACCAGTTTATTTTTAAATGACTAATAAAATAAATAAAATGTAAAACTTGGAAGATTCTGAAAAAGAAAAGGTATTACCATGTACTAAAATTTATTACATACAGAATGATACTCTAAAATAGTTTATTTGGGTCACCAAAATAGATCAGAGGTACAGAATGGGAGTGTCTTTGAATGTGTATGTGTATTTTCTTCATATATTACAGGGACCATTAGAATTAGTACTAAAAGAAGAGTGTTGGGAGAAATGTTTAATTATTTTTTGGCATTACTTTTCTACATTGCAAATGGTTTAAAAGTTCATACTTAATAAATGAAACTAAAAATTGCTTCACTAAAATGAAAATTCTATAATCTTGATTCAGATCTCCTTTCTAAACATTAGATTGTTGAAAATATGCCACAGGAAAAGTTGCATATAAACGTATTTTTACTTTACAATAAAACAACATGAAGTTATTAGACATGTGACAATGAGAACAGAATACTCATCTATAAATATATAACATATAAAAGATGAGTAGTTAATATCCTTAACATGTAAGGGTTTTTTTTACAAGTTATAAGAGACTAGAGTCAATAGATACAACTGGGCTGATTTTATTTTTTTATTGGTACGTGTTTGCAGTACATGCAGTTTACAGTCATCTTGGGGAAGTAGGTACATGTACATAATACAGCTTGATTTTTTTTTAATTCCCCTTCCTTCCCACCTCCTTTCCTATAAATATCCTTTCTCTATTTTCATTTTTGTTGATACTAATCTTAGCTCATGTTTATGACATAAAATGTTTACATTCATGTAGGTTATTAGGTCCCTGTACATGGCGTATATTTGTTCTACTTATTTTCCCTTTCCTTTCCCCTTTATTCTCACCCATGTTCTCTTGGACCCTGCCTATTTGCAATATCCTTGTCTCCTATCTATTCTTTATTGTGCTTTTTGTACTGTACTTTGCATTACTCAAATGAGAGATACACAGTATTTAAGTTCATGTATCTGATTTATTTTTCACTTGACATTGTTTTCCAGGTGCATCCATTTTCCTACAGATGTCTCCAATTTATAATTTATAGCTGAGTAGTATTCCATTATATATAGATATCACATTTTCTTTATCCATTCATCTGTGGATGTATATATGGGCCACTTCCAGAATTGCACTATTATGAATTATGCTGCTATAAACATTGGTATGCATGTAGTGCTATAGTATTCCGGAAAAGATAGAATACTATAGCAATACATGAGTTCCTAAAATTGCCATAGTATTGTATCTTTAGCTTTTTAGGAAAGATACCAGGAAGGGAGGTAGCTGGGTCATATGGAATTTTTAACTTTAGTTCTTTGAGGAATTTCTATAATGATTTCCATAATGATTGTTCTAGTTAACATTTCTACCAACAATGTAGGAGTGTTCCTTTTTCATTGCTGCCATGCCATCATTTGTTATTTTTTGATTTCTTGTTAATTGCCATTCTTTCTGGTATAAGGTGGACTCTAAGTGAGGTGGGGTTTTTTTTTTTGTTTTTGCATTTCTCTAATGGCCAAGGATGTTGAACATTTTTTAAAATATATTCATTGACCATTTGTACTTCTTCCTCTGAGAATTGTCTTCAGGCTGGCTTTGAACTCACTTTGTAGCCCAGGTTGGTCTCTAATTTGCAAGGATCCTCCTCTCCTGCCTCAGCCTCCGGAGTGCTGAGATTTCAGGCTTTTGCTAGCATGCCCAGCTTACACCTGCCCATTCTTGATTGGATCTTTTATTTTAGGTGGTCTAATTTTTGTCAGTACTTTATATATCTAGATATTAGTCCTCTATCTAAGGAATAACTTGCAAATTTTTCTCACTCTATAGGTTGTCTCTTCACTCTACCAATTGACTATTGTGCAGAAGCTGTATACTTTGATGTGATCTTATTTGTCGATTCTTGTTCTTTTTTCTTGTGCAATTGAAGTTCTCTTAGGAAATCCTTTCCTATACCTATGATTTCAAGTGTTTTACCTGTGTTATCTTCTAGTAGGTCATTTCTGTTTTTAGATTTTTTTTATTCATTTTTATTTTAGAGAGATATGGGTAAAGTTTCAATCTTCTGTAAACAGATATCCAATTTTCCCAGCACTATTTCTTGAAGAAGGTGTCTTTTCTCCAACCTATGCTTTTGTCTCCTTTGTCAAGGGTCAGATAGCTGAATGGGTCTGAGGATGTTTTTGTATCTTCTGTTCCATTGATCCACATGTCATAAACAGGCTAATTTTAATTAAAAAGAAATGCAAATTGCAAGTAAACAGAGTAGATTCATTTACCCTAGACAGAAATACTTAAAATAATGAAATACTTCCTACCACTACTGTCACCCTTTTAGAATAGATACAAATAAGTCATTTACCTGAATATGGTTTTAAGTGTCTAGTCAGTGTATTTATCAGAGTGGTAAAACTCTGCTGAGCTTCTAGATTGGCTGCCTCATGACTGTTAGACCATTGTGCTGTGACTAGACCCATCATGTGTTGCTTATTCCTCCTTAAATTTCAGTTTATGAGTAGACAGGAAGTTACAGGAGAAGGCACCATGTAAAGAAGAAAGTTGTTTTGTTTATAGTTCCATGGATCCTACTGATTACCTAAATATCAACTGTGTGTAACTCTGGTTGATCAAATGTGTGTTTAATGAAGACAGGTACTTCTTGGACTTTGAGTCATAATGAATGCCTCATATCGGTAGTTAATTCCTGTGGTCTGATGGCTAAAAGTGACTCAAATTCTGTATTGCTGATTGATGAGTGACCCTGTGGGCAGGCTTGGAGACGCCTCACCTTTGTGTCCTCTGTGGGATCTAGGGCCTGGCCAACTAAATGACTTCTTATAAAATGACTCCTTTCCCTTTAAGCTACAATTGTAAAGTAGCATGTGATATTCATAAAACACGCTAAAATAAGGATCTGTTATTGGAGCTTTGCATAGGCATTTTACCAAAGAGATATGAAACAGTTTATAAGCTTAAGCATGTAAGAAATAGCCCATTTTCAAATTGTCTTAAAATAACATAAGTATGAGCTATATCTGACCATAGATAGAAATCAACTTCAGTTATCAAGGATGCCCTATCTCCATTAGTTGTACAAACATTTTATGATTTTAAACTAGTACCAAAGCCTAAGGTGATTCCTGCTGTCATCAGAGATTGGTTAAGAATAATATGCTCATTTTCTGAACTGGAAAGGTATCTTTAGATCCTTTATCCCTCTTGCTTCTATCCAATTTTCTGGGTAGGGGAATCTTTGGCAAGCATAGGTGATCAGCTTTCCAGGCCTCCACAGAGTGTTCCTTGTATCATGACATGGTGAAATAGTCATGTGTCTGCTGCTGAAAAGATCTACAGACCCTGACCTCTCTTCTTACGCAGCCTTCCAATGTCCTCCATTACCATCCAGGGACATCTGACTTGATTTAATCAATAAATATAATCCTTGCCAAATTTTAAGAAACTTCATTGGCTTTACTAAGCTTCTACTTTGAGGTCTGCCACAAACCTCCCTTTCCTTGATCTCTGCTAGAAATAGGATGAGAAATAATGACTGATAATTTAGTATTTTCTAGTTAAGATCATAGAATGTTTCCTATTTTGACTGATTACTTGGTATATCTGTTTGTTTTTGTGGTAGTGTGAATTGGACTCAGGGCCTTCACACCAGGCTCCATCTTCAGTCTTTCAGCAACCCACCCCACCTCATTTTTTTAAGACAGGGTCTCACTGTTTCTCTAAATTGCCCAGACTGGGCTCAGAATTGCAGTCTTACTGCCTTGCCTCCCAGGGTGCTGGAATTACAGGCTTGCACCATCATGCATGCCACACTTTTACTGATTCATTCTTTTAAAAAGTCCTAAGGCAAATTTCTGGCATAGAACAAGTGTTAGCTTATGACAGTTCTCTCCCTGTCTTCCCAAAAGGAAAGGTTAAACAATATATTCCCAAGAGCTATTGTTCTGAACCTGAGGTTTCCAGACTCTTAAGGGTCTTTAAGGAAAACATTAAGAATAGAAGTAAAGCATGCCTGCAATCTCAGCACTCTTTAAGAGGCTGAGGCAGGAGGATTGTAAGTTTGAGCCCAGCCCAGGTAATTTAACAACTTCTTATAGAAATGTCAATTTATTAGAAGTTATTTTTTCTAAAGCGTTACAATCTGTACAAAGAAGAGGGTAGAAGTTGGAGATATCCTAGGTTTTGATTGAAAAATATAAAGTGCCAAGTGAAGTGGCACATACTTATTATTCCAGCTACTCGGGAGGCTGAAGCAGAAGGATCAGAAGTTCAAGACCAGAGTGGGCAAATTAGACTCTATCTCAGAGTTAAAAAGAGTTGAGGATATGGTTCAGTGGTAGAATGCTTACCTGGCATAACAAGGCCTTGGGTTTCTAGTACTGTAAATAAATATATTTTACAATATAATAAATAAAAGTAGAAGAGCAATTTGGAAAAGTCCCATGATAAACACTGAAGAGATTAAAATAGCATGTGCAAATTCCAAAGAAGAATTTATTACCCAAAAGTAAGCAGGAAAGGAGAGGAGGGGAAAATGTAAGGAAAATGAATTCTAAATAAGAAAACCTAAAGTAAGAAAGTGAAAGTGGAAATAGAAATAAAATGTTAATAATAAACGTGTAGATTAAACTCACATGTTAAAATAAAGCCTCAGATTGTTCTTTTTTAAACCTGGCATAGATTCTCAGAGATGCACTTAAAAGTATCCAGAAAAGTTGGAAGTAAAAGGGATGGAAAGGAGCTGGCTATGTAGCTCAGTGGTAGAGTATCTTACCTAGCATGCTCAACGTTCTGGGATCCATCTTGAGCATCCACCACTACCACACCAAAAAAAAAGATAGAAGACCATATACTAGCAGAAGAAAGTGGAAATAGCAAAATTCAAGCAAAAACAATAGTAGTATTTATCCATAGGATCATGGCACATGACATACACTGTTCCAGGCAAGTGTAGTAAATGTATTGACAAGAACTACTCTTACCAACAAAATGCAACTTAACTTTTGTTGAGTACTTTGCCTTTAAAATGGCTTTGCTGCTCACTTTAAAAAGTCCTACAGTCATTTTAAATCACAAAATGATCTTCAGATCAGTGATTAAAATGCCCGGAATCAAATAAGAAAGGGCTGCTGAACCTGATTAAGTTTTAAACCTTCTCTGCCCAGCTAGCACCAATTTTGATGGCATTCTACCATCGAGGGAAGGGATAAGTTGAGTTTTTTCTTTGTCTTCCTTCCCTATCTGCTAATTTTTAATTGAGGCCTATCTGAGATTGGAGTGAAGTGAGGCAATCAGAGGGAAAGCAAGCTTTAAGTTCTTGACTAGTTGCATAGTAAGTCAGCCTCGTTTACTGAATCTAGCTGATTGTTAAAGCTGAGTCTCCTCAGAGGTTCCCTTACTGCAATTCCACTGTCAGGTGTGAAACACTATTGCTGCTTCCTCTTCAGCTCTGGGCTTTCCATCTGTCCATTCTATTCAGTTTCTCTGCTGTAATCCATAGTACCTCCAACAGTTCTCTGGCAAGTCTTAATATCAGTTAGCTTGCCCTCCTTCCTTGCCCACTTCTGATCCATGAGAAAAACCCATATCCTTTTTTGCCCTGGATAACTTGGAAATAAAGACAAGTCATACTACGATCACTTCTTTGTTCCCGCCATCACCACAGCCAAATTCTCTAACCAGTTAAGATTTTTAGTGCTGGAGTCTAATCACATCTCTCTGTTTCCAATTCTAGGAGACACATATCAAGCTTCAAGGGATCCAGGTCAATCTGTGGTTTTAATGGGGGAAACATCCCAACTCTTCTTCCTTCGAATACCTTTTCAAAGAAATCATCCTCAGAAAAATACTTTCTTTATACTTCCACTATTTATCCTCCTCTAATCATTATTGGTTTTAGAGCTGCTGAGTTATATCTTTTGAAAATGACTTTTGGCCAGGCCCAGTGACATGCACCTATAATCCCAGCTACTTGAAGGCTAAGGCAGGAGGACTGCAAGTTTGAAGGCCAGTCTTGGCAGTTTAGCAATGCTCTGTCTCAAAAAGTAAAAGGGTGGTGGATGGAGAATGCTTTTGTTTTTAAATTTCATACCTGTCATATCCTGACATCCTGTCCTGCAAATTTAAACTAACCAGGGGTCCCCTAGTTCTAAAGGTCACCAATTATAGTTTAAGAAAAATTTAAAAGCTAGATCAGGGGAGAATCTAGGGTTTGGAGTATGATAAACTTAGATAGAATTCAAGCTCTGTAACTTACTAGATGTAGGGACTTGGAGTACATGCTCAGTGTCTCTGAGTTCTGTTTCTTCTTCATTTAAGGGAAACACTACTGCCGACCTCATAGAATCGTTGTAGGTATTAAAAAACAGTGAACCAAGGGCCGGGGATTTAGCTCAGTGGCATAAGCGCCTGCCTGGCAAGCACCAGGTTGTGAGTTCCATCCCTAGTACCTAAAAAAAAAAGTGAACAAATCTAAAACACTGTACCCTGCATCTGGGCCTTAGTGGGCACTCAAGAAAATGTTAGTTACTTTCCTACTGTGTCTTTCTTTCCTTGAAAGTCATGCCTTTTATATCCTCCACATTATATCTGTTCAGGCCCTCCTAGAAGTCAATGCCAAGGTAAAATTCAACATACACAGCAGATTTGTTGGAGAAGCACCTATAAAAGATAAAGAGGGAGAGACAACCAAAAATGAGGTGAGCCTTCAACTGTCATGGCCATCTCACACCTGTGTAAGGTCAGGGAAGGCAGAGGAAGTAGGCAGGAAGAACCTCACGCTACAGTGTGTCAGTGATAACAAATCTAGGTCATACCAATGAGAACATAAGCAGAGTTCCCCACCAAAAAGAAAAGGCCTAAAGCTGGGTTATGGTGGAGTATTCCTGTAATCTCAGCACTTGGGAGGCTGAGGCGGGAAGATCATTGCAAGTTCGAGACCAGCCTGGGCTACAAAGTGAGCTCAAGGCCATCCTGAACTGCATAGTGAGACCCTGTCTCCAAAAAATTAAAAAAAAAAAGTTAAGACCTGGTGGTGATCCACTTTCTGGACTTCTTTCTGTCCCTCTCAGACAGCTTTGTTTCAATAAATTCTTCCTGTAAAAGAAGTAAAAATCTGGATCTAGTGACCCAGCTACGCTCAGACATGGTGTAGAAATAGTTTGGGCTATGTGTGAACTCCATATGAATCACCAGTGTAAGGGTAGATTAAGTGACTATTTCTTTGCATTCATCCACATACTTTCTGCTGACTGTGGCCTAAACATGTTACTAGGATCCTGTGCATGGTCCCTTCTACATTGTTTCACCATAGGTGCTGTTGTTTGTAGGTATTGTCTCCAAAGAGCAAGGAGATCGTGATTATTGTATGGCTTTCTATTTAGGGTCCTGGATCTAGGACCCTGGACCTTCAGCGCATTCTGCTTTGGAGTTGTTAGGCAAATCATTGCTTGAACATGTGACTTGAGCAACCTTCTGTGAGCAAGGAGGTGGCAAAGAGTCCAGAGACCAAGCTCTGGATGATGCTGACTCTTCACCATTAATTCCTTATAAAAGCAACTCATACATTGACTCTCATGTTTTCCAAGTCATAGACTAGGATGGTGGTACATATGAGTATGTGAATGTTTATGTAGGAGATGACCTGCCCTTCCTCCTGAGTTGTAAAACCACATGTCTTTGCAAGCTCCCTTTGACTGGGGTCTCCTGTACTTCTGGAGCAGGCCTGACTGAGATGTCAGTGGCCCTGCACCAGGCAGACATACACCTAAGTCATCACACAATGGAAAAAACAGGCCAAGGGCATATCCCAGGCCCTTCTGGGAGTCTGAGCAAGGTGGGTGGGAGAAGGCCTTTTCTGCTGCTCAGCTCATTTTGGTCTCAGTTGGTTTGGAGACCACACTGCACTGAACCCTGAGGGACAGTCAGCCCCTGCTGCTTTATCCCAAGTTACCTGGTCAGACCTAGTGTAGATACCTGCTTGCTCAAAGACTATCCCAACCAGTGTTTCCAGTTAGAAAGCCTTGGAGCTTTAGCTTCTCCCCTACAAAAGTGACCCCCAGAGGAGAGATACTAAGAAGAAAAAGGCAACATGTTCTGACTTGCAGTGGAGCAGCCATCCTCCTGCAGGTAGATCTGTCCAAAACTTCCCAGCTGTGACCCCGGGAGAAGCTACAGGTAGAAGCAAAGAAACCAAAGGCAGACCCATCCTGGAAAGGAGTGTGGCTTGGGTGGGCCCTTCCACGTCCTTTGTGACAGTTGCTCCCCCTGCAAGGACAGCTAGGGATCTGGATTTGTTCTGTCTTGTAAAAGTGGCCGAGCGAGCCTCTGGACCCTGATCTCACTCCAGCGGAATTCCAGTTCCAGCAGCATTCTCTAGGCTGTCACAAGCATGAAGAGTGATCTGAAGGTATGAAAACCTCCCAAAATATCACAGAGAAAACAAAAGGAGAGGACATACTTATTTTCGCTTTGCTTCATCGAAACTTTATTTTTTCCTATTAGACTTGTCACATTCTCTTCAGGATTTTTAAGCTTTGTTTCGTTACTGTGTTTTAGAAAGGCATTCCCCCTCGAATTCTTATGAATATTTTCTTATTGTTTATTTTTCTTACTTTATATTTTATAGTCTCTGCAAGTAAAGCTATTTTTCCAAGTCCCTTGCCACCTTAACCATTAGGTGAAGCCACTTGATTAGTTTTAATCAGCTGTGCAGAGCAGGAACATTTTTTCTAGATTATTGTTATAATGGGTGATGCATTTGCATAACTGTCAGGCTCAGTGATCAGTAGTGTTCCATTTTGTGGGGGCTGTTAATCTGGATCCCTGAGACCATAAAAAGAGTAGAGCCCCATTTACCCTTGATCTTCATTGACACATGTTGAGCATTTTTTGTGAGCTAGGAATAATATTTTTCTGTGTTAAACCACTGATTTTTTTCTCCAAATGGAATGGGGAATAAGGCAGGATTGTAGGGAATGCAGTCTTGGAAATAATATGACACAGTGTTTCTGTGCTCTGACCCCTGGCAGCCACTCCCATAGTCACCCTACAGGTATCCAAGATGCTTACCTGTTTTTTCCTCTTTCGCTCAGCATCCTCTGCAGTAGTAAACTACAGTGTTTCACTCACTTCCTCAGCATTCCACTTTGTTGATTTTCTGAATCAAAATGAACAGAAAGAATGGTCATGGTATAGGAACTGTAACACAAGGCCTGCAGTGTAAGTTTAAATACTCTTCCATTTTAGGGATTTGCCAGTAGTTCCCATGCTAACTCCAATTTATAGATATACAGGGTATTTTCCTCCTCCTCCTTTATCCCTGAGCCAGAAGCCAACCTACTTTAAATGCAATAGGGAGCTGGTACCCAAACCTTACCACCATCCCTATCACTGTCCAATTGTCAGATGTCCTCATTTCATTCTTCCACCTCACCAAATGAGCAGGGGTAGGAGCAAGAAAGGGATATACCTAGAATATAATCTTGATCTGTTTCATCTTCACCTTTGCCTAATTTTAAGGTACCTTCTGCTCATTCAGACCACTTCAGATTGGCCTAAACAGTTTTCTCCTTTTTTTTTTTTTTTTTTTTTTTTTTTGGTGCCGGGGATCGAACTCACGACCTAGCACTTGCCAAGCAGGCACTTAGACCGCTGAGCTAAACTCCCAGCCCAGTTTTCTCCTTTTTTATGTAGTGCCCATAAGCATACCTGCCTGCCTCCAAGGCAATAGAAAAATGGCCCTCAGGCAAGAAAGAAGACCTGGACTTAGTAGTGACTTAAATTCATGTCAGCCCTTTGTCCATTGCAATCTGTTGTAATAGCCAGCTCGGGCCTCTAATTAACCCAACAGTATTTCAACAGCAGCTAGGTCACTCCTCCCCACCCCCTACTTTACTGGGTTAATCCTTTACTTCTGAGGCAGACTCTAGAAGTGTGTTGCCTTCCTGAAATTTCTGTTTGCCTTTCCCAGATTATCAGGGAAGCAGGGCCTCTTGGAGTTTATAAACCCTGTCTCCTTTTTTTCTGTCCTCCCTGAACCCCCCACCTCCCTCTCCCAGACCTTAGGATCTACTGTTTTCCCTTGTAGTTGGTTCAGAGGCTGCAATGAGGTTGGGAATGGCAGTAAAATATTTTTACTAGTTCTTTTCAGTGTCTGTTCTGTCCCTTATGGTTATTACTATTGTTGTTACTGTTATTATCAGCATTCTGTTTGTCATTAGAAAATAGAAAAGACCTATTAATTTTCATTTGGGAAGCAAGAAGTAGATGCAAATGTGCATGTGAGTAAGTGACTCAGACATCTGTTTTCACCACTAGGTGATAACACAAATATAGATCTTTTAAGCAGCCACTGTTTTGAAATGTGCAGAGCAGCTAGAATGTCCTCTTATGAGGGGCCCCTGTTTGTGTGTGTATGAGGCTTTTCCATGAAGTCAGCCACTGTGGCCACGTAAGCCCACAGTACAGAGGACACCTTGAACTTTCAGATTCTAAAAGCTAGTTACATTGTTCTGGTTTTCAAAAATTTTGTTGATTCAACCTCTACAATTGCTGTATTTTCCAGTTCTCTACCGTATGCACAGCCCTATTACTCCTTGCAGTTGCAGCCAACAAAACCCCTCCTTATCCTTACCATATCAGGGACAGATCTACATTGGGGGAGTCTTAAGTTTTACAATTTGGAAAGCCCTTTTTCAGAAGAAGGATATTTTAAAAAGTATTGGAAATTCAGGCAGCTATGTATAAGGGTATATTTATTTATAATGAGAAATCACAAATTACAGATTTTGGACAGCTGCCAGATTAAAATGATCCCAATTCCCAGAAAAATGGCATTTTCTTAATTAAGTGTCAGACACACCACTATAATAATTTTTTCTCCTACAATTTTTGGCTAGAAATGCTTTGAGCTTCTCTTAATAGAACATTTTTAGTATAGTCCCTGGAAGAAACTTAAAGACAACTCAGCCTTTCCCTTGGCATGGTTAATCTGTTTTTTATTATTGATTTTTAAAAGTGTCAGCCTTATGGCTGCTCATTAATAGTGATGTGTGAACTTTTGTCTAATTTGAGGAAACTATGGTTAATCACTATTAATCTCTGTCAACGAATTTCTTAAGATTTCAGAGCATTTCAAATTTTCTAGTGCAGATAAATCCTAATTTTTTAATGCAGTACTGGGAATTAAACTCAAGCCTACATCCGCAACCTTTTTTTAGTTTATTTGTTGTTGTTTTGTTTTATTTTGTGTCTTTTTGAGACACAGTTTCATGATGCATTTCAGCCTGGCCCTGAACTCACTGTGTAGCCCAGGCTGGCCTCGAACTCCCAGCAATTCTCCAGCCTCAGCCTCCCCAGTGCTGGGGTTACAGGCATGTGACACCACACTTGGTCTCCCTTTTTTAGTTTAGACACAGGGTCTCACTAAGTCACTAAACTGCCCAACCTGGGCTTGAACTTGTGATCTTCCTGCCTCAGGCTCTCAGGAGTGCTGGGATTATAGCTATGTGCCCAGCCCAAATATTCTTAATATTCTTTTACTTTGCTTTGCTTGCTTATTTCTTTATTTAGCAGTATTGTTGATGGAACCCGGCATCTTATGTATGCTAGGAAAGCCCTGCCCACGTTCATCTCACTTGAGCACAAGTCAGAGTAGAAAGAACCAATAGTCTTAAATTGTGGTTAATATTCTCCATTTTGCTAACTTTACAAAAACATATGAGAAACAGTTATGGCCCATACATCAGGTTTCTATTGCCATGTAATAAAGTACCACACACCTAAGAGCTTTAAATAAACACTCACTTATTTGGCTCACCATTGGGCAAGTCAGAATTTCAGGGTGGCGTGACTGGGTTCTCTGCAAAGGGTCTTATAAAACTAAAATCAGTGAGTCAGGCAGCATTCTTATCTGGATGTTGAGGTCCTTTTTCCAAATTTATATAATTGTGCAAGAATTCAGCTGCATGCATGAGGCGCTCAGGTCCTATTTTTCCTCCTTGCTGTCTACCACAGATCATTCTCAGTCATAGAGATCTCTCTTAATTGTTTTCCACACAGTCCCATCCATCTGAAAAGTCAGGTATGGAAAAAATTCTCCCTCACATTGAATACTGAATACCTTCCATGCTTCAAATCTCTCTGAGTTAAGAAAGTACCACTCCCCCTAAGGGCTAGCCTTCTTAGGTCAGGCCCACCTACAGGTAATACATTTGATAAGTGCAATGACTTAGAAACTAGATTGTATCTGAAAAATTTGCTACATAAACATTATCATGGGAGTGATATCATATTTGAAGTTACCTCTGTAATCAAGAAGAAGGAATTATGTAAGTGTGAAGACAGTTTGAGATCATCTTAAAATTTGCCTTCCGTAACTCATCATAGAGGCTTTTAATGGTACCTGTACAAATCATGGGGCCCTGAAGCTGAAACTTCATTAGCTTCAAGATGGATTCATCTCTCCATGACTCTGGCCCTTCAGAGGTTTTCATTTCTCCTGTAGCCATGTTTTATTAATGAGCCCCCAAATTTCACCCATGTGTTGTCATGGATTAGTTATTGCTTAGAGTTCTGACAGAAGTTACATGGTGAATTGACCAATACTGTTTTTGTTTTGTGGCCTTAGACATCAAACTCAGGGTCTTGCACATGCTGAGCAAGTACTCCACTGCTGAGCTATATCACAGCACTTACCAGTACTGGTTTTTCTGTGAAGAGTTTTAGCATTTACTGATATTGAGATGATAGATCTTGTTATCTTGGGCTCTCAAAAAATGGTACTTATATTGATTTCTTTTACACCCACTGGAGTATGTCACATTTGGAGAGACATCAAGGTCAACCAAACAAATAAAAAAACAAAAAACGCAACACAATACTTGTCCTCTAGAAATCTCCAGGATTCTCACCATTACTGAGTACCTGCCATGAGCCCCATATGAGATAGCTGTTTTGTGCAGGCCAGTGGACAGTCCTATGTTTTCTCTCACCGGTCTGTGAAGTACTGATTATTACCAGATCAGTAGGCATTTGGAGAAGATACTCTCCAATGTGGACTGGAGTTATTAGAGAAAAATTCAAATGGTAAGTAAATACTGTATTTCTTGATTTCATCTTTCCATTGTCCTGCTTTCAAAGGCCCTAATATTTAGGCTTCTCCAGAATTCAGCCCAAGTCACAGAATCTACATTTTGAAATTCATTTTCTTCCTCTGTTCTAGCCAAAAAAAGACTACTCACTCAGTGTGACCCAAACATTCTTTCTATACATCTCCTGTCTGTGCCCATGCTGTGCCATTCTCTTAGAATATATAATTGCCCCTGACATGAAACTATAAAGGTCTACATCATGGAAAGGATCTGCTTCTTGGGATGTTTCAAAAGCATTAAAATAGACCATATGTGCTGAAAATCATACATAGCCAGCTCTAAGATAGCCCACCATGTTTAAGGAGAGAATCAGATAGGTTAGCTCAGGAGAGAGAAAGGGATTCTTGCAGAGCATTGTGAACTCATTGCTTGGTTTCTATATCTAGTTTCATATTTGCTGAGATCAGTGACTTGGAACACCTTTGACCTATTCTCCCATTCTTCCTCATACCTCCACCTAACTATAACTTTTTTCAATTCCTTTCCATTCACTCTTTGAATACATGCCTTAGGATTTTTTTCCTACCAAACAGCATAGATGGAAAGACAACCCTCTCACTAAAGTAGATCATGGCCAACCTTGTCACAAAACCCCTAAATTAACATTAATTAAAGATTTCTTCCTTGTAGGACAAATACACAAAAGAAAATATATTCCAAGTACTGTCACAAAAAGAGCCTGGACATTAGGCAATGATAAAGTGGATTCCTATGTAGCATAGAGTAGGGTAGACCAAAGTTCATTCTGAGATGTGACAGAACTGAGAATTTAAAAAGCAGTGAATCCAGGGCTAAGGGTGCAGACCAGCGGTAGATCTCCTGCTCAGCATGCACAAAATCCTGGATTTGATCTCACCACCAGGCAAAAATCAATCAGAAAAGGCAGCAAAACCACACTTCACCATTTCTCTGACTTGGCACACATATCATGTTACATAGGCTGCTGAGATTGCTGAGCTTTGATCATACCATAATAATGCACAAGACATGCACTGAGTTCATTCAGAACCTTGCATTGGCATCTCCTTTTATACCTCGTCCGTTGCATATTTGCTAGTTCAGTATTAGTCGACCAGACACTACACTGAAGTAAGTCCAAAGTGGCATTCTTTTACATCCCTGAATTCAGACCAGACTGAAAATTTACAAAGCTATATTGGTAAGGACAAAATTCTAAGCCTTTCTGAACATTGGTTCTAAGCATGTGCTCTACCAAGGACATCATTCTTTAAATATATTTTTAATCTCATTTACAGATGAGAAAATAGAAACAAATCAAGATTAAATAAATGCTAAGTTTATCTAGCAACCCAGAAGAGAGTTGGGCCTTGGAACCCATGTCTGTGGACTCCCAGCTATTCCTTTTAGACTATGTAACTATCCCTTATAATTCAGGAGGGCCTTGTTCCCTGTGTCTCACCTTGTAGAGTATTTCAAAATACGGTACATGGATGTTCTCTTGGTGAAAGCTGCCCATAGTCAGTGCACTCCAACCACATTTTCACTCACCAAAAATGGGTAATACACATGTTTTCAGGAAACAGGAGCTGAAACTATCAGAAGGCAGGTAAGACAGCCATGCAGAAAAGCGGGGAATCAGCCCTGGACAACTGCCACCACGGCAAGAGTTTCTAGGCTGTGGCCTTCTCCGAGAGATCTGAGGAAGCCCTGACTGGGTCTCTGGTGCCACAACTCCTGTGTCTGGTGAAGCTGTACTTTTGTGGCAGGACCAGAGCCCTCCCTCCACGAGTCCCCTCAGTTTCTCTTGGTAGGCCCTGGCTGCTGGGAATGAGGAACCAGATCTGCCTCCTCACCCAGCTTGCTCTCTGCTGCTGCCCCCCTACATTCTTCCCTGATGACACTAATGGCAGAACTTACTCTCAGACTTGCAGCTTTTGAGTGTACCAGGTCCTGTTCAGCCTGTGGCTCTGGATCTTCTGCCCTCTCTCTGACCCAGTGTGAATCTTTACATGAAAAAGACAATGACAGGTGTCTTCTCAAATGGGACCTCGATACATACACTCACACACGGGTGCACATACACTCACATACACATACACACACACACACACACACACACCTCTCATCGGTACCCAGAGAAACAAGAAGTACCTCTGAGGAAAAATGAGGTAGCAGTTGAGACCGCTGGAAACACAGGACACAGGGAGGAGGAGAGCAAGTCCAGGCCTGAGCTGAAGGAGGGAGACTCATGCTGTCACCCACTCACTGTGGCTGTAGAGAAAAAGCAGCCTCCGTAGCCTCTGCTTGTCTCTGCTTT
>PVJX010036691.1:0-17429 GCA_004027295.1 Dolichotis patagonum | reverse complement strand
CCTCCTCGTCCTGCTCAGATCAATTCCATACTAGGTTGTTTCATGTGAATTCCCTATATGTGACAATATGGACAACTATTTGGAAGAAAACAAGAGTCAATATGATAGAGAGTGAATATCT
The DNA here is from genome assembly GCA_004027295.1 of Dolichotis patagonum. Classification (NCBI taxonomy): domain Eukaryota; kingdom Metazoa; phylum Chordata; class Mammalia; order Rodentia; family Caviidae; genus Dolichotis; species Dolichotis patagonum. The sequence continues at coordinate 17,308 of PVJX010036691.1, read as the reverse complement.
CCAATTGTCTAGCTTTGAAATTTATGTCTTACATTGCTTTCCTGTGATCCGCTTTGCTCTGTTTTGTTGTGTTTAATTGTACCCTATTGATATAATTGCATGTATATTTGAGTGGGTAAGATGGATGACCATATTGTTGTTTTTGTCAGATCGTGGAGCAGAACTGTTAACAGTCTCACTGTTTGAATGTCTACTTTACATGTTTTAACTTTGTAATTTGAACAATTATTTCCAAGAAGTCAGTATGTAATTAGTCAAGTAATAATTTCCTAGGTTTTATTGTTGTTGTACTTTTCCTTTTTTCCTTGGAATACTGTATGGTTGCTACCCTTTATTCTGTTTTATTTTGTTTTGTTTTTTCCTCTTTAAATAAAATTATTTAAAAAAAAGAAAAAAAAAAAAAGAAAACGTGTTGACCAGGGGCATCAGGGGCCAGAGCTGTAGCAAGCTGAGTTGGCACTCAAAGCCCAGGGCCACTTGCAGAGCTGTGCTTTGCCGATTCATTAGAGCACAGAGAAGGCACTATTCCTTACCAGGGTCTGTAGGGCACCGTAAAGCCTGGCTTCCTCCTCATAATCTTCCCTCTCCACTTCTAGAACTGCTCTCCACCCTGTACCTTCTAGCAGTTACCACTTCTGTAGGTTACCCACCAATGACTCCCTGACTAGGTCAAACTCTTCCTACTGCGTGATCTCAAAGAACTCGTACCTTTCCAAATTTGTAAAGTTTGTCATAGTTGCAATTTATACTTATACAAGTGATTTTACATGCAGGTCTGCCTCCTCTATTTGTCTTAATGAGGAACAGAGGGAAATTTGGTCTTATTCACCATTTCATCCTTGGTTCCTAGCCCAAAGTCTAGCACATACTAAATGCTCAGTAAATATTTGTTAAATGAGAGAATAAATGATTAGATGGAGACTAATGGTTTCTTCTTGCTGCAGACCACTCTTTTGTACTCAGGGATGCATTTCCCTCGGAGTATTTAGGTTTGTTGGTTTCGAGTGGATACATGCCAGTGGACATACATAAAAGCAGAAGGAACTCGCTGGAGAAACTATAAATCCCAGGGACGTTTGTTTAAGAACGCTGACGGGGTTCCTCTGGCAGACTTGTTTCTTCTTGTGCTGATGTGTGTTTTGGTTTGAGTGGTGGCTATTTCGTGATCTTGGGGCTATTTTACCAAGGCATGAGAAGAGTTGGTGACGTTTCAGAGAAGCGCTGGCTAAGCACAGCTCCAGCCCAGGGAGGAAGACCTCTCCCCAGTTCTGCGAGGAATGCGGCACGACTCTGGGCCTGGAGAAGTGGCCCACTGGGAGACCCTGAGCACCACTACGCTTAGCTGTGCTGTGGGAATGGTAGGCAGGGTCCATGGTGATGACGCACCTTCAACTGAGTATGGGGGTGGGGACCGGTGGTAGTAAGGGAGCTGGAGGTAGACAGGGTGATCAGGGCAGACAGGTAGCTTCCTGAGCAACCCAAGCTTCTTCCTGGCAGAAACTCCTGAGGAAGCCCTGGGTGGGGTAGTCAGGCCGAGAGCCTGTTGGTAAATGTAGGGTAAGCAAAGGAACTGCGCTTAGTATGATAAAAAAGACTGCATCTGTAACCAAAGCCTGGGTAGGTCAGTTGATATTTGGGTTAAATTTTAAGGGTCGTTTTTTGTTTTGAGATATGTCCTGCTATGTAATGGGATTACAGGTGTGTGCCACCATGCCCAGGTGAGACTTTAAGGGGTTTATAAATGTGGGTTCGCACATGGTAAAAACAGTTCTAAGGAGCTAATAAGTTTTTCCACATGCCTGTTTATGTTGGGCAGTAATGGGCATAGCTGCCCTGGGGTAACCAGATTATCTCAGAGTGCCTGAGATTTTGGTAGTTCTAGCAGTGGAAGTACCAAGTCCTGGGCAAATCCTAAGGGTCGATCAGTTTAACACTTACTCTGACCATTACCTTCAGTGAGAAGACAGCACATCACACGTCGCCTTATACATGGAAGCATCAAGGACAGGTCTTCTCTTTGGGATACTAAGAATCTACAAAACAGTGAAAGTCAATTCAGAGGTTCCTTTTCATTTTTTTATTCTAAAAAGCAAAACAGAAAACAAGGGACAGAAATGATAAGGAATTTCAAAAAAAGTGGGAAATTAACACTAGTTAATATATTGCATATTGTTATCTTAGAAGCAGTTGTTCAGATTATGTGATCTAGGCACAAAAATAATCACTCAAACAATGACAGCACAAACTGTTCTTTTTGATGGACTAACAGAGGTTGATAGTATAGTTATCTGTCGTGCACACAAATACATGCATATCTTTATATATGTTTACCAACATACATATAATCTTTTCCTTTCTTCTTTTTCATTTTTTTCTTTCAATTCTGAGGATTGCACCGAGGCCTTCACACTGAGCTACACCTTTTTTTTTTTTTAAATAGGGTCTCACTCTGCTGATCTTAAACTCACTTTGTAGCCCAGGCTGGCCTCGAACTTGCAGTGCCTCCTGCCTATGCCTCCCAAGTACTGGGGTTATAGATATGCACCACCATGCCCAGCCTCCCCATTTCTTTTTTTTTATTTTTTATTTTTAGACAGAGTCTCACTGAGTCCCCAAGCTGCCCTGGGGGGCTAGGCTCAAACTTAATATACTCCTGTTTTAGCCTCCTAGAATGCTGGCATTACAGTTATATACCACCAAACCTGGCTAGAGGCTCCTTTTCAAATCACAACTGAGGTTGAGGAAGATCTCTATCCCGAGGTGCTGTTCTAGATCAGTACATTTTCTTTTGCCAAGACACCTTCGCAACTCTTCCAGCTACACACACCGTGCCTCTTCACACTACATTTTCTCTGAGGGATGCAACTTTTAAAAATGTTTTTCTTACATATGGTACAAGGATAAAAGGTATAATTATTGCTGTGAATTTGAAAGCATTTATATATAAATAGAATCTCAAATGAGATAAGCACATTTGCCTGAACATGGTGCCACATGCCTGTAGCCCCAGGACTCTGGAAGTCGAGGCAGAAGGGTCACTGCAAGTTTGAGGCCAACATGGGCAACATGGCAAGTTCAAGGCCATACTGATTAACAAAGTGAGACCTTGTCTCAAAACAAACCAACAGCCCGTGTTTATTATACAGTGGGTCCTGACTTTCCATTCTGAAAGGAAGGTCACCTTCTCACCAAATAAGCAAATTCTTTAGAAATGGAACAGTGCTCGCTCTCCCCCAAACCTATGCAAACAGAAGTGATTCGTCCTTCCTGCCGTCCTCCCTTCCTTTCTCTCTCCTTCTCCTTTTCTTTCTTTCCCTTCTTTACATCTTTTTATCTTAAAAGAAAGAGGAGGAAGAGGAAAAGGGGAGAGGGAGAATCAGTAGCAGAGGAAGAACTCACCAGGGTGAATCATGGCAATGACTTTCCTTGAAAGAAGTCAAGCATAGTGGTGCCTGCTTGTAATCCCAGCCCTCTGGGGGCTGAGGCAGGAGTGTGAGCGTTAATTGTGAAAAAAGTCAGCCTGCTGACCATGAGACTATGCTGACTGTGGACCCGGTCTGTTGCCAGTCATGGGCCTATGGAAAAGACTGTGTGATGAGGAACTGAAGTCTTCCACCAACCACCAACGACGCACTAAATGCTTTCTGTCGGTAATGGGAATAACCTAAGATGCAGGTGCTCCAGGCCCATTGAGCAACAACGGTAAGACTGTAGCCCTAATTGCAGCCTGGGGAAAATTTTATGAGAAAACCTTAGCCAGAAATGCTCAGCAAAGCATTCCTGATTTCAAAATCCATGTAAAATAGCATAGGTTTGTTGTTTTAAACTGCTAAATTTTGTCATAATCTGTCGTGGAGTAAGAGAACATACATGACACAATATAATGACACACTATACATTTGTTGATGTCTAAAAAGTTCTTTTCAAAACAGTGACATACATTTTGACTTTAAATAAGAACAACAACAACAATGACGACGACAAAATTCCAGAAAGTGATAAAGGATAAGGAAGACAAAGGATTCTGTAGTATTCCTTTGACTGCAGAAATTCCTTGGCAAAAGTCAGTCCTAAATGTCCAGGTTTACAGGTTTCAGCATGAGCTGAAAGGACCATTTAATTCCTATACTGCAGTCCAGGATTGTGGGGCAATGGAATCATCCACAGAGCGAGAAGGCACGTTTTCTTTTCCCACGCAGACAGAAAAGATGAGTAGTAGTCCACCAACAGCCAGGAAAAGACCAGCAAACCAGCCCAGGAAGAGGGAAGCTCCAAACTCCCAGCGTGGTACAAGCTCAGGGATTCCGTCATCCCAGAAATCTCGGACTATGGTATGAGCCACCCAGGAGACTGGAAAGATGATAGTGGCTGAGGCCAGTGCCTCCAACATCCCTCCCAGGAGGCAGAGGCGTTCCTTGACTACCTTTGTGGTCCTATAAAGTTGGCAACATTCAGACCCAAAGCCAGATAGCAGAAGCCCCAATAGTCCCAGGCCTTGGGAAGCCACCGTGAACACGCGTGCTACCTTTAGCTCCTGGGGCAGAGACAAAAAGGAGTCAAAGTTCTTGCACACAATGCCAACTTCTTCTTGATTCACGCAGGTCCCCCAAAGCCCCATGGTCCAGGTTTCCATTTCGTTCATGTCCGTGTTGAGAGTCTTCCACTGGGGCAGGACAATGGTGATGCAGGAGCAGACCCAACCAAGGAGGCAGAGGAGCAGTCCTCCGAGCTGCAGTCTCCCACGGAAACGCCAGGCCATTATTGCTCCGGCCACAGAGGCAGAAGAATGAGTACGGGTGACTCAGGGACTGCTTATCAGGGACTGCTTTTCTGGAGGCAGGCTTGGGAGAGAATGCCTGTATTAGTTTTTTTGGGCAGCAGCTGAGGCAGGTGTCAGGAACTGGACAATATTTAGGTTTAGGAAGTGTATCCAAGGTCGAATGTGGGTGTGGATTCTGGGAGATGGTTCCATGAGTGGCAAAGAGGCATCTGGTAGACCGTCAGTGTGCATTTGGTAAATAGATCTGTGAAGTTAAAGTCCCTCCCCAGCTCTGAGATCACAAGGACAGTGTTCTGGGAACCTACACTGATATAATCTTTCTGGAGGGCAGTATGACTTCACGTCCATGCAGAGTCATGCAGGCTGTGATGCAACACCTTATCTTCAGGGATTTATCTATTTTTTTGTGAATAGTAGTTTTCAAAGATTTATGAAAATGCCCATTAAAATGTTGCTAATAATTGCAAATATTAACATTGGATAGTATATAATATGTGGGTGATGTAAAAGAAACCCGACTTTACTTAGAACTTTTAAAGATTTTTTTTTTCTTAAATGCTAAAAAGAGGATTCTATCTAACTGCAATCAAGAGTACAAAGACCTCCCCGACCCAGGAGAAAAAACTAATTTTATTTTATTTTAAAACTTAATTTTATTGGTACTCTTGATATGCATAATTACATTCATCATAGAGAATTTGTACCTGTACATGATGCAGCTTCAGTCTTCTTTTTTCTCATCCCCTCCCTTCCCTTTAACCCTCTTCTCCTTATTTACAAAAGTTCTGTTTCCATTTTCCCCTTCTAGTTTCTTTTTTTCCCTTTTCCTTTCCTTCCCTTTTTGCTCTCCACTTCCTTCTTCTCCTTCCCAATTGAACATTTTCTTCCTGCTTCCCAATATCTACCCTCCAGTTGAGGCCTTGTTTATGCTTTCATTTTCTCAAGAAGAGAAAAATATGATATTAAGCATAGGTGTATAATTTATTCACTTCAAAGTACGGTGTCAAGGTGCATCTATTTGCTAAAAATGTCTCTCGTTTATCCTTCCTTATGGCAATGTAGTATACCATCATATGTTAAAAAAAACTCCACATTTTCTTTATCTATTCATCCATGGATGAGCATCCAGGCTGCTTCCAAGATTTAGCTGCCACCAACTGTGCTGCTATAAACAGGCATTTGCATGTATCCTTGTGGTGTGTTGCTTTGGACTCCCTCAAGAGGATGCCAAGAGGGAATTTGAATGGCTGGGTCAAATGGAACCTTTAGTTTTAGTTTTTTGAGTAATTTACATGCTGATTTCCATATTGGTTGCATTTATTACCACTCAATTTGTGTGTGTGTGTGTGTGTGTGTGTAATCAGGATCGAATTCATGACCTTATGCTTGCCAGGCAGGCGCTTGTGCCGCTGAGCTAAATCCCCAGCCTTCATTTCTTTTTTAGTATTTATTTATTTTTATTGATACATTTTAGATACATGTATTGATAACATAAGTCATAGGGAATTCGTATCCGTACGTGACATATCTTGCTTCTTCTTTTTTCCGCATTCTCCTCCCTCTCTGTAACCCTTCTTCCCCTCATGTACAAAAGCTTTGTTTCTGTTTTTTCCTTCTATTCTTTTTTTCTTGTCCCTTTGTACCTTTTCGCCTCTTCCTACATTTTTCCCTTTCTCATTTGAACATTTTCTTCCTATGTCCCCATATCTATTATACATTTTGGTCCTCACTTTACTTTTATTTTTCACACCAGAGAAACAATACAGTATATAAAAACATGTGTCCAATATGTTACCCTTAAGAATATGTCCTCAAAGAGTCAATATGATAGATAGTGAAAATCTCCGATTGTCTTGCTTTGAAATTTATGTCTCTTACATTGCTTTCTTGTGTTCCGCTTTGTTCTGTTCTGCTGTGTTTAATTTTACCCTTTTGATACAATTGCATGTATATTTGCATGGGTAAGATGGATGACCATATTGCTGTTTTTGTTAGATCATGGAGCAGAACTGTTAACAGTTTCACTGTTTGAATGTCTACTTTGTATGTTTTAATTCTGTAACTTGAACAACTATTTCCAAGATGACAGTATGTAATTTATCAAGGAATGATTTCTTAGTGTTTTTTTTTTGTTCTTTTCTTTTTTTCTCGGAATTCTGTATTGTTACTACTCTTTTTCTGGTTTTTTTTTCTCTTTAAATAAAATTTTAAAAAAAGAATATGGCCTCAAGCTGCATCCATTTACCTAGAAATGTTTCCAGTTCATTATTCTTTAATGGCAGAGTAGTACCCCATTGTATAAAAAAACCACATCTTCTGTATCCAATCATCAGTTGATGGGCATTTGGGCTGTATCAAAGGTTTAGCTTTTATAAACTATGTTGTTATTAACATGGGTGTGCATATATTACTGTGGTGTGATGCTTTTAAATCTTGTGGGAAGGTACCAAAAAGGGGAATGTTTGGGTCAAATGGAACCTCTAGTCTTAGTTTTTTGAGGAATCTCCACATTTTCCACAGTGGTTCCACCAGTCTACACTCCTACCAATAGTTGAGAGGGGTTCCTTTTCCCCCATGGCCCTGCCAGCATTTGTTATTGGTTGATTTCTTGACAATGGCCATCCGTTCTGCAGTGAGATGTAATCTTAGTGTTGCTTTAATTTTCATCTCTTGAATGACCAGTGATGTTGAAGACTTTTTCATATATTTATTTTCTGTTTCTGCCCTCTCATCTGAGACATGTCTATTCACTTCAGATACTCATTTTTGGGTTGGGTTTTTTAATTTGGGGGTGTCCCATTTTTTTGAGTTCTTTATGTATTCTAGATGGTAGTCCTTTGTCTGAGGAGTGGCTGGCAAAAAAATTTTCCCCACACTATGGGTTGTCTCTTCACTCTATTGGTGGTTTCTCTCACCATGAAAAAGCTTTTTAAAAAGAAGAGATCCCAGTTGTTGGTTCTTTGTGATAGTTCTCTTTCAGTGTGTGTTTTGTTCATAAAGTCTTTGCCTATACTAACATCTTTAAGAGTTCTACCTATTCAGTTTTCCAGCAGAAAAATTTCTATTTTAGTATTTAGATCTTTGATCCATTTTGATTTTGTTTTAGGGCATGGTGAATAATATGGATCTAGTTTTAAACTTTGGCATGTGGAAAGCCAGTTTTTTTTCCAGCATCATTTAAAGTTTTTATCATATCGAGATAAAGGGGCTATCTTTCTTCCAAGGAACATATTTGGCACCTTTGATGAGAGTAAGATGGTTAAGTATGTCTGGAGTTCTTTCTAAATTTTCTAATCTGATCTGTTGATCCTTGGGTCTTTTTTTTCTTGCCAGTACCATGCTGTTTTTATCACAGTACATTTGTAGTATTATTTCAAGTCAGGGTTTGTAATACCCCCTGTCTTGCCTTGGTTTCCCAGAATTGTGTTTGTAATTTTAGGCCTCTTTTGCTTTCAAATGAATATTAGGATTTTTTTCAAACTCTGTGAGATATGCCATTGGAATTTTGATTGATATTGCATTAAATCTGTAGGGCAATTTTTGAAGCATGACCATTTTCACAATATTGGTTCTTTCTACCCTCCAGCAAGGGATATTTTTCCATTTTCTGTCTTTCTTTCCTTTTATTGGGGGGTAGCTTTTGAGACAGTGTCTCACTATGCAGTTCAGACTTTCCTTAAACTCACTATGTAGCCCAGGCTGGCCTCGAATTCACAGCAATACTTCTGCTTCAGCCTCCCAAGTGCTGGGTTTATAGACATGTGCCACTATGCCTAGATGTTTTCATTTTCTGATATTCTCTTCAATATCTTTTTTCAGCACACTGAAGTTTTCAATGTAGAGATCTTTTACTTCCTTTGTTAGAGTGATTCCCAGGTACTTCAGTTTTTTGGATGCTATTGTGAAAGATGCTGTTTCCTAATTTCTCTCTCAGTGAATTTGTGATTTCGTGTAGAGGAAGGATATCGATTCTTAAGTGTTGATTTTGTACCCAGCTATGCTACTGAATTTGGTTATTAAATATAGAAGTCTTTTGGTAGAGTTTTTGGGGTCTTTAATGTAGAGTATCATGTCATTCACAAATAATGATAATTTAACTTTTTCCTTTCCTATTCTTTTTTCTTTTATTTCTTTCTCTTGTCTAGTTGCTCCAGCTAATGTTTCCAGAATTATATTGAATAACAGGGTTGATAGTGAAAATACTTGTCTTATTCCTGATTTTGCATTAAAGACTTCCAGATTTTCATTTGGTATGATGTCAGCTGTTGGTTTGTCAAAGATGAGTTTTTATCATATCGAGATAAAGGCCATTTATTCTAGTTTTCTATAGGGTTTTTAAAAAATCATTAATCAGTGTTGGACTTTGTCAAATACTTTTTCTGCATCTATTGAGATGATCATATGGTTTTTGCCCTTGGCTTTGTTAATATACTGTATCACATTTATTGATTTGCATATGTTGAACCATTACTGCATCCCTGGGGTGAATCTTACTTGGTCATGGTGTATAATCTTGATTATTACTGCATTTTGTTAGCTCATATCTTATTGAGGATTTTTGCATCTATGCTCATTAGGGAGATTGGTCTGTAGTTCTCTTTTTTGATTGGATCCTTGTTTGGCTTTGGTATCAGGATCATGCTTGCCTCCAGGAATGAATTTGTAAGTATTGCTTCCATTTCAATTTTATTAAAGAGAATGAGAAATAACATTATTAGGTCTTCCATAAATTTCTTGTAGAATTCAGCAGTAAATCATCAGGGGATGGGTTTTTCTATGCTGGTAGGTTTTTAATTACATCTTCAATTTCAGTGACTGATAGTTGTTTATTTAGAATTTTTGTATCTTTCTTGATTCAGTTTAATTCATATGTATGTAGAAATATGTCCATTTCTTCTATTTTCCATCTTATCCCTTCAAGAAGAGGGTACCCCATACACACCCTTTATTTTCTACTGTAAATTTTTACTTCATGTAATAGTAGCCACCTGTGTATCTCAGCACCTTTCCATGAGGGATACAGGAAGCAATCTTTGTGTTTACCCACTTGGTATGATGAAAGGCAAAGTGTGTGCTCATGTTTTAAGTGGAAACCGGTATTTATACCCACATTATCCTCTGTGGAACAGATTTTATGTTTATCATCACAGAAGGTCCAATATACCCACATCACACCAGGACTTGTTTTAAAAAGTTTTCTTTTGATTTTTCTGGTAGCAGGAGCCCAATTCCATATAATGGCACATGAAAAATCAGATTTGCAAGTTTGGGAGGAAGTCAGAATCATTACGTTACTCATGCATGGATAATGAATGTGATCCATTATGGTAAAATATATGCTTTCATAACATGTATTGATGGTGTTGTGGGTGTACAATAATGACATTGATGGAAATGTTGTGAAATGGTGATGCAACCAAATGGAGCGATGTGAGAACTAGTCTAAAAATATAGTGGCAGTCGTTAGAGGGGTGAAAGTATTGGACAGTATTCCAGCACTGCCTTTCAACACTGGAAATTGTAACCAGCAAAATGCTGCAAGATGCTGCAAAATACACAATGGCTGAAATCTAAGTAAAACATTCTGTATGAACCAACAGCTATATTAAAATGTGTTTATTATGACACCTCAACAGCTGTCTTGAAAGCATTCATAGGTCTGCTGTGCTTAGCAGGGATTTCTTATGGTGATTGCAGGAATATAAAAGACTTATGGAAAAGCAATGGGTCGAAATATGCATAAAAATTTATGCCCTTGTAGATGCAAAGCCTTATGTTTTCAAGTTAGACATTCATCCTGGAACTCAGCCATCAGGTCCTTAGTTGTATAGTAATAAATTAAATGATGTTGTGAACAGACTTGTTGCTCCCATCTCCCAAACTAATTAGAATGTGACAATCGACAATTGATTTATCAGTTTCTGATTAATGTTACATTTGCCAACACAGCACACTTGACCAGTGCAGGAACTGCACGCAGAAACTAAGCAGAAATCCCAAATGAAACATTGTTTTGGGTGCGGTGGTGCATACCTGTAATCCCAGAATTTGGGATGCTGAGTCAGGAGGATTGCCACAAGTCCAAAGCCAGATGGGACTACATAGTGAATCCAAGGCTAGCCTGGACTACATAGTGAGACTCTGCCCCAAAAAATAAAAACTAAATGTTGCCATTTCAAAACAGAGAATTATACAGTACAATCTTTGGATTTCAGAAAGATTTGTATTGGCCTCTTATATGGCAAAGAAGAACAAACTGGTACTACTGGGGTCAACATTACACCATGATGGAAATATTGATAGGGAAACCTAGACAAACTAGAAGCCTGAGATGTAAACTTTCTACAACAAAAGGCAGAATAAATTTTGTTGTTGAGTTATGCAGCAACAAAGATGTCACTCAAAACACAAAGCATTGGCCAATGATTGTGTTTTACTCAAACATAAATATGTGTGTAAACACTTTGATAATTTACAAAGAAATTAACAAGTGTAACAAGAAATTAACACGGAACATTTTTCTTAGAGGATTGAGGCTGGTACTCAAAAGAGATCATTGACAGCAGAGAAAAAGGTATGCCAAAAAACTGTGGACCACACTAGTGAGTTGACAGGTGAACAGGCAGGTGCAGTATTTCAAAGACCTTCTACGACAACAGGAAAACAAAATGAAATCAATTGGGCCCTACAAGAAGGGATAGGAAAGCAAAATGTGCTAACAGTGTAAGTGGTACCTGTGCATGGAACATGCAATTTTCATGTAAAGACTGCCTTGGGCAACTGAAGCAAAGAGTGTTCTTGTTGTAGACTTCTGTTGGTATTTTCATTATAGTTCACATAGGTTTTTATTTCTGATGACATCTTTTGGGTTATGTAACCAAGTAAGCAGCTGATGTGCAAATGTTGATGTCTATTCTAAGAACTCATTTCACGTTTGATATTCCATTTGATTGACATTTTATTTTCTCATTATTTAGGTGTGATAATTGAAGCAAATTTTTTTGTAGAGGGCTATTGGTATTTTCATTGTGGTCCATATAAGAATTTATTTCTGATGTTATCTTTTAGGTTTTGTAAGCAAGTACAAACCTTATTTGAAAATGCTGATGTTTATTCTAAATGTGCAATGCATATTTAGAATTTAATACTTTATTTTATGATTCAGTTAACTACACATTGCATAATATAATAAAACCTCCTGACAAAACAGCTTGCCCAGCCACTTATCAAGTCTGTCCTACAAAAAGGGCAGGAAAGTAAAATACACGTGCTTTCCGTGTACATAATATACGTGCATATGGAATGCACTGCTGTCCTGTGTGAAGACTGCCTTAAATATGATAACTGAAGTAAAGATTATGTTTTTGTTTTTGTTTTTTGGTACTGGGGATAAAACTCATGACTTCGCACTTGCCAGGCAGGTGCTTATGCCACTGAGCTAAATCCCCAGCCCAAGATTATGTTTTTTTTAAGAGTATGGTATTTTCATTGTAGTTCTATAGAAGTTTATTTCTGCTGTCCTTTTTTAGACTTTGTACACCAAAAACCAGTTGATGTTGGTTTTTACACTTTTTTATAAACAATAAATGTTAAAACTGCAATACTTTAATTTTTATGGTTTTCTTTCCTATTAAGTGCTCATTGCTTAATATAAAACTCATAAAATTAAAGTTAATAATTCATCAATAGAAATATTCTAAAGAATAAATGTGAATGTGACACTCTCATGGTTACGCCACAAAATGACAGAAGTGTGTTAGGCTACCAGGTTAGAAAAACTAGTTCTCAAAGTAGGTATTGATGATCTGGATTTCTGCAGGATTTGTTGTGATTTCATCCTTTTCATTCCTAATTGCATGGATTTGAATCTTTTCTTTCTTATTTTTGGATAAGGTTACCTAAGGGTTTGTCAATTTTAATTAACCTTTCAAAGAACCAATTCTTCAATTCATTGATTCTTTGTATTATTTTCTTAGTCTTCATTGCATTAATTTCTGCTCAGATCTTTATAATTTCATCTCTTGTATTAGCTTTGGTCTTGACTTACTCTTCTTTTTCTAGAAGCTTGAGATTCAACATTAGGTTATTTGAGCTCCCTTTGTTTTTCTGCTAGGAGAATTCATTGCTATAAATTTCCCTCATAGGACTGCTTTCATTGCATCCCATAAGTTCTGGGTTTTGCTGTTTTTTGTTTTTGTTTTTTTGCACCAGGACTGGTGATCACCAGTTGCTCAAGACTAAAAACATGCTTCTGAAATCTCTGGACGTTGATTCCTTACACAGCACAGGCAAGTTGCTCTATGTTTGCCACTCATGACAGAAGTCATTTTTTAAATTCTGATTTATTTTATTTGATTATAGTTTAGTAATAGAAGCTGTCTATTGCTTCTTTAATTTCATCTGTGACCCATTAGTTGTTCAGAAGGGTATTATTTAATTTTTCAAAAGTGTATTCTTATTAACTCTTTTTTTCCAAATCCATTTTATTTCAAGGAGACAGAGAAAAAAAAAGAAGAAAAAAAACTAAAACAAAATTTCAAAACATGTCAGTCAGGGGGCAACAATGTTACATACATTGCATACTGTCATCCCCAAATCATTCACCCAGAACAGAAGACACCTGCATTCAACTGTCCAAACAATAGCAGTATGAATATTTCTCTTCAGTGAACTTAGAGAAGTCAGTAGTACAACTATCTTAACTATTTTTTTATGTACATATACACATACACATACATATACATACACATGTTGTTTCAGCTTCTTGCACTAAAGGAGACAATATGATGTTTATACATGTGTGTCTTATTTATTTCACTAATGAGTATGGTCTCAAATTGCATCCATTTACCTATAAAAGTCTCCAGTTTATCCTTCTTTATGGCTAATGCTCCATAGTATAAAAATACCACATCTTTATTTTATCCATCCCTGCAGTCGATGGGCATTTAGGTTGTTTCCAAGATCTGACTATTAGAAGTTGTGCTACTATAAACACGGGTGCACATATATTGCTGTGGTATGATGTTTTTAATTCTTTTGGGAAGATACCCGGAAGGAGAATGCATGGGTTGAATGGGACCTCTAATCCTAGTTTATTGAGGAATCTCCACATTGATTCTCACAGTGATTATATCAGTCTGCATTCACATCAACCATGGAGAAGAGTTCCTTTTTCTCCATAGCCCTTCTAGCATTTGTTATTGCTTGGTTTGATGACAGCCATTCCTTCTGGGTTGAGGTGGAATCTCAGTGTTGTTTTAATTTACATCTCTTGAATGACCAGTGATGTTGAATATTTTTTCACATATTTATTTGCTGTTTGCATTTCTTCATCTGAGAAGTGTGTCTTTATCTCAGATGCCCATTTTTGGATTGGGAGGACTGATGTTTTTGAATTCTTTTTATGTTCTCGATAGTAATCCTTTGTCTGAGGAAGAGCTGGCAAACATTTTCTCCCACATCGTATGTTGTCTCTTCATTTTGTTTCTGGTTTCTCTTGCTTTGCAAAAGCTTTTCAATAGGGTGGGACCCCAGTTGGTGATTCTTTGTGATAGTTCTTGTGCAATCGGGGTTTTGTTCATAAAGTCTTTGCCTACACCATTGTGTTCAAGAGTTTTACCTACTCTTATCTTCCAGCAGATTTAATGTTTCCATTTTAATATGACGATCTTTGATCCATTCTGATTTTAGCTTAGCCCATCATGAAAGACATGAGTTCCAATCTTTGGCATGTGCAGAGCCAGTTTTTCCAGCACTATTTATTAAAGAGGCTTTCTTTCGGTGAATGTTTTTAGCACCTTTGTCAAAGATAAGGTGGTTCAGTGTGTCTGGAGTTGTTTCTGCATCTTCTAATCTGGTCCACTGATCTTTGGGTCTGTTTTTTTGGCCAGTACCATGCTGTTGTTTTTTTTTTAAATCACAGTAGCTCTATAGTATAATGTCAAGTCAGGGATTATGATGCCCCCTGTCTTTGTCACCCAGGATTGCCTTTGCTATTCTAGGTCTCTTCTGGTTCCAGATAAATTTTAGAATTGTTTTCTCTAATTCTGTGAGATATGTTACTGGAATTTTGAATGAGATTGCATTGAATCTGCATAACAATTTTGGAAGTATGGCCATTTTCACTATATTGGTTCTTCCTACCCAACAGCATGGGATATATCTCCATTTTCTAATATCCTCTTCTATCTCCTTTTTCAGAGTACTATAGTTTTCAATGTAGACGTTTTTTACATCTTTTGTTAGGTAGATTCCTAGGTATTTTGGTTTTTTTGGATGCTATTGTGAAAGGTATTGTTTTCCTGATTTATCTCTCAGTGAGTTTATTATTCATGTACAGGAAGGCTACTGATTTTTGAGTGTTGACTTTGTATCCAGCTATGCCACTGAATTTGCTTACTAAATTGAATCAGTTTTTTTTTTTTTTTTTGCACTAGGGATCAAACTCACAACCTCGTGCTTGCCAGACAAGCGCTTACACCGATGAGCTAAATCCTTGGCTACATCCCATTAGTGGAGTTTTTTGTGTCTTGTAGGTAGAGCACCTCATCATCAGCAAATAATGATAGTTTAACTTCTTCCTTTTCTATCTTTATTCCTTTCATGGAAATCTTCTTTCCCCATTAGTTTTGAAAGATAGTTTTGTGGAGTACGTCGATCTGGGTTGGAGGCTGTTTTCTTTTATGGTTTGAGATACTTCCCTGCAAACTCTCCTTGACTTTAGGGCTTGTGTTAAGAAGACTGCTGTGATTCTGATGGGCTTTACTTACAGGTGATTTGTTTATTTTCTCTAACACCTTTTAATATTCTGTTCTAATTTTGTAACTTGAACAATTATTTTGAAGGATGACAGTATGTAACTTATCAAGTGCCAATTTCTTAGTGTTTTTGGTTTTGTTTTGTTGTTGTTCTTTTATTTTTTGCCTTTGGAATTCGGTATTGTTGCTACCCTTTTTCTGTTTTTTTAATAATAATTTTATTTAAAGAGAAAAAAAGAAATAAAACAAAGCAGAATAAAGGGTAGCAACAATACAGTATTCCAAGGAAAAAAGAAAAAGAACAACAACAAAACAAAAAACCTAAGAAATTACTACTTGACAAATTACATACTGACTTCTTGGAAATAGTTGTTCAAATTACAAAGTTAAAACATGTAAAGTACACATTCAAACAGTGAGACTGTCAATGGTTCTGCTCCATGATCTGACAAAAACAGCAATATGGTCATCCATCTTACCCACTCAAATATACATGTAATTATATCAAAAGGGTAAAATTAAACACAACAAAACAAAGCAAAGCGGATCACAAGAAAGCAATGTAAGAGACATAAATTTCAAAACTAGACAATTGGAGATATTCACTCTCTATCATATTGACTCTTGTTTTCTTCCAAATAGTTGTCCAGATTGTCACATACAGGAAATTCAGATGAAACAACCTAGTATGGAATTGATCTAAGCAGGATGGGGAGGGCATTTCAGGTCTTCAAGACCAGACATTAGGGAAGCCAAGAAAGGCTGTCATAGTGTCTCTCATTCTCCTCAAAACAGCTGTCCATAACTTAATGTGTGTTGAACTTAAACAAGGCAAAGCAAGCTAAGATCACTTTGAACGAAAAGTGATAGTTTTGCTGGACCTCACATCATGACATTATGGAGTCAGCACTGGGTATTGTAGTGTCTCTTTTTCTTCAAAGTAGTTGTTCATTTCAACATGTGTTATATAGTTGGTTCTCATAAACTGTTTATAAGCTCTACACATGCATGAGTCTCTACATGTATATCTATCATTTCTGTATTAGCAGGAAAAACAAAACAAAGCAAGATAAAACAAAACAATTCCTAGAAAAGCACGAGGCAGAAAAGTCACATAAAACCACAATACAAGGTGATCTACAGTGGTTACCATGATGTCTCAGCAGTGTATAACAACATTAATAAAAACAAAGCATTGGAGACATTATAAGACTTCAAAAGCAAGTAGTAATCAAACCAGGGTGGGTATCTTAGTGAATATTGTCATCTTCAGTGTAGTTGCCTATACACTTAGATTTGATGCGATCAATCATAGCAGATTTAAATAAAATCAGTCAATACAAAGTAGCAATCTAACAAACCAGATTCAAATAAGATCAGTCATAATAAGACAGTATAAGTTATAAAGGGCTTCAGATTAAGTTGATAGGAAAATTAGGGATGATTACCATAATATGTCCTCTTATTTTGGGGATAGCTGACCATGTCCTCAAGTTTAGTGTAAATAGACAAAATGGAACGGCACGTAATCCATCCAAGCAGAGTGGTGAGAATAATGTAAATTTTTATATCTTGTTACCCCATTAACAATATCCTCTGCCTCCCTTTTTTAGACAATTCCTCCCCTTTCACTCCCATGGGGTGCACTGCTTGTTTTGGGTCCCACTGCCTCCCTATATAGAGCAGCTCAATGGACCCTATCTCCTGATCTACTCTGCCTGTGTTTCTCTCTGTTACTATTTCGAGGCCCTCTATACTAGAGATTATA
>PVJX010036690.1:0-17453 GCA_004027295.1 Dolichotis patagonum | reverse complement strand
GGTGAGGACTATAATTCATAACTGACACCTGAGAGTTTTTACTGTGATGAACCTTATTACTGATAGTTTTCACATATATTTCATGTACGTTAATATATTTCACATCTATTCATATTCAGACAGACCAGAATTACTTTTAACATTTTTAAAAATTAATTTTTGTTTTTTTGAGTTTTGCTATATAGTCAGGCTGACCTCAGAGTCCTACAATTTTCCTGCCTCATCCTTCTGAATGCTGGGATAGCAGACGTGTGTCGTCATGCCCAGCATTTTTTAAACTTTTGAAGGAAGATTTACTCAGTTGCATAAGCGGCCCTGGAGCTTGCCGTGCTCCTTCCTGAGCTTCCCGAACACCTGAGGTACAGGTGTGTGCTGCTACACCTGCTGCTGCACCTGGTAGATGCACAGATTGCTAATGTGCCAGCATCTAAACTGAAGAGGTCACAGCTTTTGCTTTTATTGTGCTCGTCTATTTTCCAGCTTATTTTAAATAAAATTTTTTTTCTAGCAACTCCCTCTGAAAGCAGTAATATCTGGGGTTTTTTTGTCCCTTAAAGTTTTCAGTGAATTCTCTTCGCTCTTCCCCTATGTTCTTGCTTCCTGAAAGGATGAGTGTGGTTTAAGGAGCGTAACCTTCATGTCCACTTTATAAGTTGGTAATTTTTTTGATTAGGATGTTACGACAGAATAAGGGTATACAGCAGATGTAATGCTATGAAAGTTACTGTTAAAATCAGACCAAAATTTCTGCATTTAGTGAAAGTGATCTTTACATCAGTGTATCCTTCCCTCTTGCCATTTTGAGTCAAGAAATTAAAAGTCAGCGAATATGATGAAGTGAGTCCCAAACTATTCACCAAACTGATGAATAAGAAGCGTAATGAGGGCCGGGGATTTAGCTCAGTGGCTTAAGCGCCTTCCTGGCAAGCGTGAGGTTGTGCGTTCGATCCCCGGTACCAAAAAAAAGAAGCGTGATGATATTTGTTTTTCCAGGATATAGTTTCGTTGGTCCCACGCTTGCGTCACATCATCACTGTTGATGGGAAGCCACCAACCTGGTCGGAGTTCCCCAAGGGTGTTGTAGTGCACACCATGGCTACAGTGCAGGCCCTGGGAACCAAGGCCAGCACAGGTACGTCAGTTCCTCGTTCCTTACGCACACCCCCTGGATGACTCCAGTGGTTTGATCCTGAAGTCGTCATTGTCTAGACTCGGTTGGGGAAGTGATTCTAGGACTACTTTTATCCAACCTTTCAAGAAAAGACTTAAGGAAAAACACTAGCATTGACTTAGTAAAAGTATTACTTACTTGAAATTAACTTAAAATTCTTTTTTCTTTAATAACATTTTCTGTTTCCTTTTTTCTGATATTTTTGGATAGTTTATAAATGATGCCAGTAGATTTACCCATGTATTACTACAAGTATTAACAGATAACATTAATTGGATCTTGAACCCTTCTTTTCCTTCCTGCTCCAACTGTTAGCTTTTCCAGGGGAAACAACTTTTTATCCTCCAGTTAGCACACCTAGGGATGATGACCCTGGAAATTGGACTGTCACGTAAGCATTAGAGTATATAGGTACTTGGAGATATTGCAGAAAAGGCTGGGATGCTGGGAGTGTATTTCCTCTGTGGCTGGAAGCTTGGTGGTTAATGGATATAGACACTCATTTTATTGAGAGCCAAGGTTGTGCTAACTTTGCTGGTTTAACTGGCATCATGGTAATTTTGCTTACATTGAATTTTGCGTGCTGGTGAAACACTGAAAGTTGATAGCTTGTGGACAGTAGCCTATACAAACCTAGTACTCTAGAGTTAAGTTTGGAGTTAAGAAACTTGTCAGCTAGAAACAGGTTTCATTATAACTGAAAGTGAGATCGTCCACAGAGCTGTGGCTTCAGGCCACCAACGACTGGTCACAGTGGAAGGAAGAAAACGTGCTATGTGTGGTTTATGGAAGTCAGGATGTGGGGACCCGGGTGAGTCATGGGTAGGACAGGTGTGTGAAGAGGTCAAATGGCAGTTTGTAAAGGACCACCATACTTAACAATGACATCGTAGAAAGGTCAGTGTTACAGAACTGGTGGAGAAGGGAGCTCCAGGTTAAAGGAATGAATGCAGATTCAGAAGCAAGAACCTGAATGAAAACAGTTCACAAGAATTCTGTCCAAATAGGCAGGAGAGAAAGGGTATGTTCTCTTGGAAGCCTGTTTAAGGAATTTTTCTACCAAGTTCACATGTAGGGTAGTTCTGTGATTCAGGCAGGTCAGTGAGTCTGTCTTTCTGCTGTGCCACCTCTTTAGCACGTTGCCTGCTGTCCACGGGGCTTTAGCCTTAGGACTGCAAGTAGGTGACAGCATCATTTGATTGGACCCTGAGTGTGTCACATGAACCTCACCAATGTGAACCAGTACATTTTAGCAGTCATCTAGAAACCCTAGGCCATACCTTTTTTATTTCTTAGTTGTATTTCTAGGATGGCCTTTTGTCTGTAGTTCTTTTATTGCCACACAGCAGCCAATCATCCTTGTCACAGATGAGGATGTGCTCTGTTCAAGATGACAGTGCTTTTTCCCAGTCTGCAGCCCTGCATGTGGTCCTGGGTGCCCCGCCACCCTCATCTCCTGTCATTCTTTTCTTGCCTGCTCCACTCCCACCATCCTTGCTGGTCCTCACATATGCCACACGTAGGCCATACATGTTCCTAGCCCAGGCCCTTCGTCCTTACACTTACACATGGAATACTTTCTTCCTAATCTCAGCTTTTCATGGTTCCTTCTTTCACTTTATTCCACTCTTTGCAAATATAACTCCATAGATACAGTCTTTTCTGTCTAAATAGCACCTACATCATCTTCTCACCTTGTCTTTACTTTTCTTTGTGGTTTGTGTTCTATTGTGGTCTTCGCTGTCTGTTCCAGTAGAATGTGTATCCCTTATGTGTTGACTACTTTTGAATAATTTTGTTGTCCTAACATAGAAACAAGTATAAAAATATTGGTGGCTTGGCTGAATTTCTCAGAAGCATTTTTCTCTTCTTTAATATAGAAAATGAACCTCAGAGCAAACCATTGCCCTCAGATATTGCAGTAATCATGTACACAAGTGGTTCCACGGGAATTCCCAAAGGAGTCATGATCTCGCATAGTAACATCATTGCTGGGATAACTGGGATGGCGAGAAGGATTCCAAACCTGGGGTATGTATGTCCTAGTAAAATAACACTGAGCAGTTTAGTGTTTACATCAGTTGTTACAATGTGAACATTTGTGTCATTTCCACGGTATATGGTTCAGTTACTCCTTCAGAGTCTGGTGTATGAGACACTTCCTTTAAAAAGGACATTAAAGTTAATTACAAAATAGTTGCAAGTTACATTTACCTTTCCAAAAGTACAAATTTTTGCAGAATTCCTTAAATTATTTTAATCAGTTGGAATTGTTGTTTTACATGTATAGTTGTTTTTATAGTTAAATACAGGTCAGGTGAGCAATAAGAATCTCACAAATGTCTTATTGAGCCTTCTGTATTTGTAGTCTCTGATTGTTTTTCAGGCAGATTCCAGTGGTGGCAGGGGAGGGTATAATGGATTGGGAAGAGACTGCTGGAGGTCAGCTGATAGAAATTTAAGGGATTGTAAAGGAAACATTTTCAGAGATGGAATTAGTACTCTGATAACTGATCTGGTATAGTGGATAGATATTTTTGATGTTTTTACTTGCAGAAATTACACATGTGCACAAACACAGATGTGGATTGAATTTGGGGGTAGAGAAAGAAATTTCTCTTATATATATGCATGTATAAGAGTAGTTATCTTCTGGCTTTGCCACAGTTGTCCTTTATATTTTAGGAATGGGGGTAGTTCTCGAGGTGTGCACTCATACATACTTACATATTAAGATACCATAATTCAGCCAACTCCCAGAACAGGCATCTCTTAGTTAACATTTCTGGCAGGTTCTAGAACTTGTGGGTTCTAATGGGTTTTTCTGGTTGGTGGCCCCTTAGCTCTAAAGACCACGTCTCTGTTATGGCTTGTATCTGTATGTCCCCCTAAAGTCTCGTGCAGTTGTCAGTGGGCTTTTTCAAAGGTGACTGAATCTAGAAAGTGTGATTCACTGATGGTGCAATGCTAGGATTAAGGGTGAGTGATTATTAAATCAGTCCACTGATTGGTTTGGTACCACTCTAACCCCTATAGCCTGGATACATTCTGTTCCTTAGGGACAGAAAGAGGCTTGTCTTGCCCCTTGTTGCTTTGCTGTCTTCTGCCTGCCATGAACTGTTTCTCCTCTGCAATGCCTTGTCTGCCACGCCACCCTGCCTTGGAGTCAAGTAATTATGAACTGCAACCTCTCCAAACTGAACTAAATAACCTTTTCCTCTTTAAGAACTTCAAGTGTCAGGTATTTTGTCTCAGCAACTAGAGAAAACTAAGACCTTCTCCTTAAATGATTTCTTTCGCATTTTGAAAGTACTGCTTCCCAGAATACTCACCATCTCAGTGTTGGATTGAGCCATAGTTCCTGCTGATGTCCCTGGCACCTCTCTGTCTGTTTTTCTCTCCTGCCCAACAGGGAGCCCAGATCGATGTCCTGAAGGACCCTTCCATGTGTCACCAAGCTTACTCCAGCTAACAGTCACTTTGGTAGAGAACATACCTGACCTTTGCTTCTTGTGTCACTCTTCTCTTTTAGAGAGAAAGATGTATACGTCGGATATTTGCCCCTGGCTCATGTTCTAGAATTAAGCGCCGAGCTTGTCTGTCTTTCTCATGGATGCCGCATCGGCTACTCTTCACCACAGACTTTAGCAGATCAGGTGAGTAAATGTCAGTGACTTAAACTGCTAAACAAACTATTGTTAACACTGTATAAGTGCCTTTCAATCTAAGAATTCCATTGGATTTTAAACATAAGGGTCACATTAGCTAGATGCAGTGATGCATGCCTGTAATCGTGGCTACTCAGGAGGCTGAGGTAGAAAGATTGCAGATTTGAGACTAGCTTGGGCAACTTAGGGCGCTGCGTCAGAATAAAAACATAAGGACTGGGGATGTAGCTCAATGCAAGGCCCTATTTCAATCCCCAGAACTACAAAAGAAAACAAAACAACTCAGTTTTTATATGGATCCTTCTTTCTATTTTACAGTCTTCAAAAATAAAAAAAGGAAGCAAAGGAGATACATCCATGTTGAAACCAACACTGATGGCAGCTGTTCCGGTAAGAAACAATCCTTATTTAAGATAGAAGTGTCAGTAACCACACCTGACGAGGCAATTTCTGTAGGATTTACCCCATATTAATTGTTGACACCACCTTAAGCTTTACAGGGTTTATTCATTCTTGCTTTGTCTTTTTCTTAACACTCAACTGAGCTTTAACTTTCGTATATTATTAGCTCCTTTCTCTAAACAGCTTCTTGTTAAAATCATTTTCACGATACAGTATTTGTTTGCTGATCAGTAGAAATTTGAAGCCCAGCAGGAGATAAGAGGAAGGTTTGAGATAATTTTCTTCTACACAGATTATAATATAAAATTACCTCCTGAGTTCTCAGAGTAAGTCTGTCCTGATCACCAAAGTGGGTGACTGAGAGACCATCACAGCTTTAAAATGACCTGAGAATCACTGGCATTCTAACATGAGACAGGAGGGTCTGGGAATGACATAACAGCAGTGGGACAGCAGGGGAAGGAATGGGAGTGATTGTTGTGTGCAGGAATGCTCACATGGACCATGGTTAGAGCGACTCCAAAATAAATATGATTGTAGTTTCTTAAGTAGTGTCCTTCTTTAAATCAGTAGTTCACTTAGAAATTAATACAACTTAAAATTGTCAAGGAAAAAGTCTTTTGTCATTGAAGTATAATACCTCATAACAGACCTAGCACGCAAAACAAAATGCTGACAGGGACAGTTGTCTGCTGGGTGCAGCATAAAAGACAACCAAGCCCCAAACCAAACTGCCGTGATCCTCTTGTGAGGAAAGTATATAGCACCTTTATATCTTTATAAGATGAAATTAGGAGATTTTTTAAAAAAGTATTTCAAATGGTTGATTTATTTTGTGAAATTAGTTTCTAGTTCAGAATCAGTAAGGTAAACAAGCAAAGCAATATAAATAATCATAATGGTATGTTCCTGTCATAAACATTTCTATTTTTCTTTTACATGTGTACCTAGATATATTCTTGTGTGTACCTAGATGTGTTTCTGCTGTTAAAATTATGTTTTTTATAGCAGTTCCATTTTTAAATTACAGTGTTCTTGGCTCTATTGATAAAGTGGTCCTCGTCAACTATATCTTTTAAAATGCCCTAATATTCACACAAATGTTAATTGTGTATTAAGTTTTAAATACTTAAGACAGTTATTAATTATGACTCATTTTTATACATCTAGGAAATCATGGATCGGATCTACAAAAACGTCATGAGTAAAGTGAATGAAATGAGTAGTTTTCAAAGGAATTTGTTTATTCTGGCCTATAATTATAAAATGGAACAGATTTCAAAAGGCCGTAGTACCCCTCTGTGTGACCGGTAAGTAATGGCTTGTGTGCCAGCCTTTTCTCCGCCCCTCTGGCCTTGATTACTGAATGACACATTGGCAACGGGGCTATATGTCTTGCTGCCGGATGGTTTGAGCCATTGGTGGTACACGCAGTACTGTCCCATCAGGAGCCTTTTTACCAATTTTATTAGTAAAAAGACCAATATAGATCCGTTCATACCACTAGTGGTACAAGACACCCATGCGGACAGTCATGCATGTACCGTCAGTGGTTAAGCCAGTGAGGACAAGATAAAAATCCATCCTGCAGAGGGATTTGAAAATTTTCACTTCTAATTTTATAATATTATGCCATGTCTTCTAAGAAGAATTGGATGATTTTATCATTTTTGCAAAACACTTTCTCGATTAAAATGACTGCAACATGAATATAAAGTAACATGCATGACTAAGTATGTTATGCTTAAAGTTCTAAGTGACTTAATTTATCCCAGCTTGTGTTTATATAATGTTAGTAGAGTAAGTAGAAATGTGATTTTGTTATTAAATAATTTAGAAACTAGAAAATGAAAGCATGGCCCTCAGATTATTTGTATGGGAATTAAACATAGTTTTCAGATGTTTCACACTACGTAGAACTTTTTTTTTTTTTTAATTGGTGTGAGGGGGTCAAACTCACGACCGCTTGCTTACAAGGCAGGCGCTTATTCGCTGAGCTAAATCTCCAGCTCACTACCTAGAACTTTTGTAAGTTGTTTTCCTGCCTCATCTATCTTTAGCAAGATATAGAAGTTGCTATGGAAAGTCTGTTAATGTAATTTTTAAAAATGATTGCCACTTAGTCTTCACCTTTCTCAAAGATTTGTTTGTTTCCAGCACTTGAGGTGGAACAGAGGCCTTGCCCCATACTAGCTCTACCATTGAGCTACACCCCTCTTTTTTTTGGTAGAGATAGTAAGAAATTTTTAATTGGTATGCTTTTAGGAATGTATCAACTAGATGTTTGAATTGTTTTCTTTTTAAAATTCCTGTCAGATAATTTGCTAGAATTAAAAAAAAAACCGTAAACATTTCAAAACTTGAATTAGTGAAATTTTAAGGTCAGATTGTTGACTACAAATCAGTGCACACATCTCTTAATAAAGTGATTAAATAAAAAATTAATTTGCCTTAAATGAATTTTCTAACGATACAAGACTGTTGAGTGTTAATATAATTTTGTATATATATAATGATTTATAATACATCTATGTATATATCCACTTACATAATGATGTAAAATGAGTTGCTGACCACAAACAAAGGATTTCCATTACTATACAAAAGTAAGTTCCATTACTATACAAAAGGCAGTATTGAATTCAAATATTAGAAGTTTTTGAAAATAAGCCACTTAGGTGTTGTGATTCACACCTGTCATCTTAGCTACTTGAAAGGCCGAAGCAAGAGAATTACAAGTTCCAGGGCCACCTGGGGCACTTGTGCAGGACCCCGACTCGAGGGGACTGGGGTGCAGCTCAGTGGTGGAGCACTTGCCTAGTAAGCACAAGGCACAAGGGTTCCCAGGATCCTGCTCAACGCTACACAAATAAACCAGTGAGGAAACCACCGTCCACATGGCTAAGCTACTAGAATTTCAAGTGTAAACCAGGAGCCAGGAGAAGTTCATGAACTTGCAGTGTGGCCTTGGGTGGGTTACTTAATCACAAATTTTTCTGACAAAATTGAGATTAGTTGAAAGATTTGGAATATCCCATTCAGCTTTAAAATACTGTGACTCTCTGAATTTTGTTTTTAGCTTTGTTTTCCGGAAAGTGCGAAGCTTGCTGGGGGGGAACATTCGCCTTTTACTGTGTGGCGGTGCTCCGCTGTCTGCGACCACACAGCGGTTCATGAACATCTGTTTCTGCTGCCCCGTGGGTCAGGGCTACGGACTCACTGAATCCACAGGGGCCGGAACAATCACGGAAGGTGAGTACCCAGGAAGTGCCCGATTCTGAGGAGCCGTGGGCTGCGGCTTCTGGCCTAGTCTTGGCTATGAGTTGTGTTCTAAAAGCATGTCGGAGGAGAGTAGTTTAGGTTTTTGTGTAGCAGAGTGTTGGTAAACTCCAGGAGCTATGATCATCGCTACCAGTTTTTAGAATCTATTTCTAAGGTTTTCATGTTAGATTTCATGTTATGTAATATTAACAGTTGATGTGCGGGAAAAGAAGCCTTAGTAACAAGCATTGCTTGTGTTATATACATTTATTTTCTCACATCAATTATTAAATTTCTTTTTATGTAGAAAAATTATTTTCCCTTCGATGTTAAGTGAATTAAGGCTTAGATTCAGAAATATTTGTTGGCTGTTCTAAGTGTAGAAAGAAACTAGATTTTAACAGTGTAATGGCCAGAGGTCCTCTTGGGTCCTGATTGAGTAGGGCTCCACTGCCGGTCAGTGGTTCTCAGGTTAATGTCCTATGTGTTCCCTCCACAGAAGACAGTTACTTTGCTTCCCAGTACTATAGCAGGAAAAGCTATGCGTCTCTTTGTATTTTCTAGATGGTAACTGATAAATACTGAGCATTTAAATAGCAAGCATTCTCTCCTATTTATCTTGAGTGCCTCTTTACACTGTTCTTAGTTCAGATTTATTTTGTTTTTTAAAAATTTCCTTATTTTTTGTTTTGTTTTTGGTTTTTTGAGACACAGCCTTGCTATGTAATTCAGGGCAGGTGTGTGCTACCATGCCCAGCCAGATTTATTTTGTGTTATTTTATTATCTTCTTGCTTTTCAGTTATGTTCTCTATATAGTTTTGGAAATTATCTTATTTGCAGGAAATACACAATCACAAGTAATTCCTTCTGTTTTTAAGAATCAAGCTAAATGTGTGATTAGTTGGTAACAGTTAATGTTATCAGCTTTTTCTCTCTTACATTTGAATAATCTTGGAAAGAAATGATCTTGTAATTCCTAGTCCTGGGTCCATTTCCCAGATTCTTGGCAGCTGTTGGTCTCTTCTTCAGCTGCCTGAGCTGTTCTGTATGAGTTTTAAGGGGGCCGTGATAACCTGAGCTGGTGTGAGGGAGGCTGCAGTGTCTCACTCTGGAATGCTGATGGTGGGAGTGGGTGGAAGGGTGGTTCTTCAGGGCTCGGAGGCCTGTGGAAAGTGGAATGGGTGTAATCCATCATCTTTAAGGGGGGATACAAGCTCACAAACCAGCAGCTACATCAGCAGACGAGCTGGGCTCTGCCGTGGGGACGTGAGATGGGTCGGGGTCCTGGGGAGGGGCCAGGAGCAGCAGGCCCATGGCACAGGGCTGTCACTTTCTGCTGTGCCTGAAATGTGGGCCTCTGTTTGCTGTAGATTTTACACTTACATTGGACATTTCTTGATTTAAAAAAAAATGGTAGTAACTAATACACATTTTAAAAAGAAAAAGAAAAAAAACTCCGTAGGGTGAACAGTGTATTTGTGCAGACCATGTGGCCTGTTTTACCAGTTTGTGACTTGTAAGGATTGTGTGGAGTTATCTAAGCATGGGGTAAATCATCATTTTTAATAATTTAGAAAACTGAAGCAACTTTTAAACTGCTATTTTCAAGTACGTGTTTCCCCCTTTGCATCTTAGTGTGGGACTATAATACTGGCAGAGTCGGAGCGCCATTAGTTTGCTGTGAAATCAAATTGAAGAACTGGGAGGAAGGTGAGAATCTATGTCAGCTGCAGAGTGTTTTTATAAGATTAGACTTTAAAATTAGAAGTATACTTTATTTTTCTTATTTTAGGATATAAAATTGATCATAAGTGCTGATTTTTGTTCTTTATAAAGTACATTTTTTATCCAGAGCTATGTGGATGCATTTATATTGTGTTTCTGAAGAATTAATAAATTTTTTATTTTATAAGTAAGAATTAGGGAGATGCTTAATAAATGTGCTTAAATGAATAACATTAAAGCATGGTAACTTGAGTTTGTAAAAGCACAATCATAATTTTTTTTCCTTGAGGATTTTTAACTATTTTTTTTTAAATTTTCTTTCTCTAAGAGTTTCAACCTAGAATTATCAGTAGGAAATTTTTACTGTAGTTTGATAAAGGTTCATTGCTTATGCAATGTGAAATACAAATTACTTTTTTAAAATGTAAGCATAATTAAGTGTATAGATTATCTGTGATTTATTGGGGTGTACTTTTCCTATATACAAATTAAAGATTCTAAGATTCCAAAGTAATTTTCAACTGTTTTTAGGGCCGGGGATTTAGCTCAGTGGCGTAAGTGCCTGTCTGGCAAGCGTGAGGTCATGAATCTAATACCTGGTACCCCTCTCCCCCACCCCAAAAAAGTAGTTCAACTTTTTTTAGCCACCATTAGTGAAAATGTCAAGTAAATTTAAGTTTGGAGTCAGTCTAAAGTTGTATGTAAATCTTCTGCATGTGTGGTAATTTGATTTTACACAGATTGGTTCTGTTATGTACTGCTTAACTTAATACTTTATCATTTTATGAGCATAATATTTAAAACTACAAGAAACTTTAAAAAAATTTGCCCGTGTAATAGTTGTAATAATTTTCCATAGTAGATGAAATGTCAGCTGAAAATGATAAATACGTGTGGTTAAGTAACTAAAATTTTGCTCTAGTTTTATGTTGATAAATTTTGGTCAGTTAGTGTCTGCTTTGTTTCCTTTGGGAAGCTGTAATTGGGTTAAATAAGATAGTTCTGTTTACAAAGTAATAGTTTCGAATTTTCCTGTGGTAAACATACAGTGACAAAAGTAGTGAATTAACTCTAAATTACTGTTTATTAGGTGGGTACTTTAATACTGATAAACCACACCCTAGGGGAGAAATTCTTATTGGTGGCCAAAATGTGACCATGGGATACTACAAAAATGAAGCAAAAACAAAAGCTGACTTCTTTGAGGATGAAAACGGGCAGAGGTGGCTGTGTACTGGAGATATTGGAGAGTTTGACCCTGATGGCTGCTTGAAGATTATTGGTGAGTCACTGAATCTGTTTTTAGGGAAATGATCCTCAGATGACTTTGCACCAGAGATACTAAGTCTTTAGAGAAGCTGTGTAGTAAAGTAAGATTCTGTCTTTGTGTAATACTGGTGTGGTCTCTTGTGTCTTTTCTGGAACACAGAAACTTTGAATAAGGAGTTTATGAGGTTTGACATATTAAGAGATGTTAACAGGTATTCACCAGCAGTATTATTTTTAATTACTGTTAAATCACCTTATCCTTCTTTCCTGCTCAGTCAGGGAATGGTCATGTTTTGAATTGCTTGACACAGTTATTATGCAAGGCTGTTCTGTCTGAATTTCACCCTTTGCCTTGCTCAAGCAAACAGAGAAAACCCTGGCAAATGTTATAACCCATAGGGACAAAGAAATAACCTTATAACCTTCCGTGGCTCCTCTTGAGGCCCCTTTTCAGTTAATAGCATCTCTGTTCCACCATGCTAACTGGACACCTGGGAGATGTAATACTCTTCCTACAGTCGGCTCCCAATCTGTCCTGTGTCCCACTGATTAGCTGATGAGGTAGGCCTTACGGTCATGTTCTTTCTCGCTCTCGCCTCTTTATGTCTGTAGGTTAGACTTGCATCTCTGCACACTGTTGCAAGGAAAGTCCTGTTGGGCCAGGAATTTCACTCAGCGGTGTAAGTGCCTGCCTGGCAAGTGCTGGGTCATGAGTTCGATCCCCAGTACCAAAAGAAAAAAAAAGTCCTGTTACCATGCTTCCCTAACCCTTCTCACTGCCGCTGTGTAACTAAGCACTGATCTTGCCAGATGGCTTTCTTGCCAAATACTTTCTAATCCCTTACCAGTCCAATTACTTAAATATAGGACAACCAAAAATTGCCTATTTTTTCTTTAATTTTTATAAGCTACTATAATAGGAAACATCAGAATGACAATTTTATCAGGTTCATTTAGTTATTTTTCCGTCTATGACGTGTCTTGAAACACTGACTGAACCCTGCAGCGTTATGATCTGGGTAGTAGTATCCAGTCTCTTTCCAGATGCTTCGCATTATTGTCTTTCTTTGATCACTACACTTTACACTGTTGTATTGTCCTTTCCTTTTTTTCTGTGGGTGGTATAATTTCAATACAATCTCTCCCCACTAAATGTAATGGAGAAGATGTTGATGGACGCCCTGGTTGGTGTTTCACTCGCCTGTATTTTTTAATTATTTGGTCTTTTAGACCTCATGTAAGCTATAAATGACTTTTTTTTTTTTTTTTTTTTTTTTTTTGGTACCAGGGATTGAACTCACGACCTTGCCCTTGCCAGACAGGTGCTTAAGCCACTAAGCTAAATCCCCGGCTACATGACTTTTTGAATCCCTTGTTTTGAGTAAATAACAAGTTCCATATTGATAGGTCCAGAAGTTTGTACACATTTTAAAATAATATTTTTTTCCTGTTTGTTTATAGATTAGCTTGTTAGGTGGTCAGTTCTGTCAATACCACTCATAGAAGTATTATAGTCATTGACCACTATTGGAAAATTTTTAGTTTCTTTTAAGTTCCGTCATCTCTGTAGTATGAGTAGTTGACAATAAGGAGACATCTTCTTTGTTTTTGTCTTTCCATTGCATAACACAGACATTTCCACCCTGATAACACTTGACATTTGTCCCTTTTTCAGGTTTTTCTTTTGCAGATCTTTTGACACTTCCTTCCTACTCAGTCTTGGTGCCCAAATGTGTCCATTTTGTATTGTAAAAAAATCACTGAGTTTGGAGAAGTATAAAAATTATATCTAATGTACCTATAATAAGAGTTTTTAGAGATTGTAGCACAGAATTACAGGTTATTTTTGATAAACATGAATTAATAAAAGAATATAAACAAAACTTATTAGATTTCACTAGAAACAAACATCAAAGGTAAATACACAATTTTAAATTTAAAAGGTATGCAAAAAATAGTCAATGTAAAGCAAATACTAGGAGTATGTCTCATGCAAACAAGAATTGACTGCTCAAAATGCCAGCTGATGCCCAGCTGGTGCTGGAGATAGTCAGTACATAGCACCCTGCCGAGGAGGGGGTGCACTGTTCAGTGGTTCATGTCTGCTAGGAGCTCGGTTCCAAGTGCCCCTGTTACAGGACCATCATGCATTTCCTCAGTTACTTCATTTGTTTCCCTCGTCCTTTAAGCAGTCATGCGAGCTGGCCTTTGCTGTTGGCATCCCTCTCGGTGCCTCTCACTCTTCCCTTAAGACTCAGCTCAGGGCTCACCTGCACGAATTGTCCCTGAGCTATGGGTTGGAGAGTCTTACCACGCAGTGCTGCTGCACTGGGTGAAGTAATCTGTTGCACATCTTCACCTGCCTGATATTAATGGATAGATACCATAAACATACCTGTGGAGCAGATTATACCTGATGCAAAACTCAGGGCCTAACTTTATTATGTATTTTTAATTTTAATGTAGAGTTTATGGGTAATTTAGCAAAGTTTTAAGTCACTTGGTAAATGGCCAGTGTTTGCATGTACTGTAAATGGCCAGTGTTTGCATGTACTGAGGTATTGTTAATATTCTCAGTGTTTCCTCCTCCCTGCCTTTGTTTTGCGTAGATCGGAAGAAGGACCTTGTGAAACTGCAGGCTGGAGAGTATGTTTCTCTTGGGAAAGTAGAGGCAGCTCTGAAGAATCTCCCACTGGTAGATAACATTTGTGCATATGCAAACAGGTAAGGAAGTGGAGTTCATGCTATCTGTGCTTTTCACATTGGGTTGCACCTTGTGTGGGCCTTTGTAAATGTTCAAAAAATGCTTCCTTTTCTGTGATGTCTGGGCCTCCTCCTCCTTAAAGCCAGTAGGTGATTCTTTTCCTGGATACTTCCTGTCATTTTCTGTGTCTGTTTTCTGGTTTATTACATCTCTCTCTCTATGTCCGTTATGGATAGAGAACTGGAAATAAAATCTCTCTTGCTAGCTAACTGTCCTTCTGTACAAGGAAAGTTCACAGAACAGTAGACTAAAGAAGCGCCACTGAATAGCGTTTGCTGTTCAGTGCCTACTACCTTACCTTCAGCACCTGCTACCTTGCTGTCAGCACCTGCTACCTTGCCTGTGGCCTTTACCTGCTGGGGCCTGGGGGAAGGGCTCGGAGCACCCCACTGTAAATGATATTAAGTTGTGGCTACACCCCATATTACCACAGCCCATGATGATACAGGCAGCTAGAAAGGGGAACTCAGAGTTAAAATCCTAGAACTTCAATTTTGGGAGATGTGTTACAACTTCCGATTACATTTTCCATAACAGTATTGCTCTAATTATAATTCAGTGATAATAATTGGATATTTTGTTGGTAAGTGCAGAAATCTCTCTACACAGTTGATACTTACTATGTGAAGATAAAATCAAGTATGTAAAAAACAATTTAGAATCAGACTTTGGGGTACAGCTCAAGTTAAAGATGAACTTCAGATTAAACTCCTTGCAGACATGTTTTAGATTTTAGAGCTTTTTACATTTTGAAATATTTGCATAGATATTACCTGTGCATTGACTTATAAATGATTCTGCTCTTTAAAAAGCCATTTAGTATTTCCTTTAATGGTGCTACAGATCTAGATTTTTCTTTCAAAATAGCCCTATCCTTCTGTTCCTATTGCTGTTGTCATTTCTTCAGTTTAAAATTTTATGGTCTTTAGAAAAATGTCTGCCTCTGGGCATGCTCAGAGGTCTGGTATCAATACAGAGTCTCTCAATATCCAAAGACAAAGGATATAGCATGCTATTTTGATCTGCTACCAAGTTTCTTTAGATAACACTAGATTTAAATTAGATTTGACTTTTTCTTAACCTGTTGCCATCTGTGATTTCTTGATTTTTTTCAGTGACTCTAAATATTTCTTTTAAATTTTCTTTTAAAAATCTATAAATTGTGGTATTCACAGTTGTTACACATACTTGAAATTTGTCATGGTCAGATGGAAGTTTATTTTAGCACTATTGAATTCTGCCAAAGCTCTAGGCTGTGATATAATCAAGTAAAACTGGATGTTGCGTGAAATAAGTATTTCAGGACCAAGTATGGCACATGCATTTTAAAAAAAAGTAGTAGTTCCTTACTGAATGTCAGGATAATCAGTGACTTTTTAAGGGGATGTAATATTCTGTCCCTTGGCTAAGTTATTCTTCATGTATTTCAGTTATCATTCTTATGTCATTGGATTTGTTGTGCCAAATCAAAAGGAACTAACAGAACTAGCTCGAAAGAAAGGACTTGAAGGGACTTGGGAGGAGCTGTGTAACAGTAGTGAAATGGAAAACGAGGTCCTGAAAGTGCTTTCCGAAGCTGCTGTCTCAGGTGAGTTTCTGTGAAACCGATTCTGAGAAGCAGGACAGTAAGACAGTACCTAACTCTATGTAGCTTGTTACAAGGCTTGGGATGAGACATTTCCTGCTCGAGAACCATGCACGTCCCCTGGGGCACACAGATGGTCCATTCACTTGGTTCAAACCCAGGGGCGTGTCTGGAATGTGCTCATCACCTTTCCAGCCTGTTTTCAGAATTGGCCCTTCCTCCACTTAGCTGACCTTCAAGGCCCTGCTGTTTTCTGGGCACATTACCCCTCAGTGAGAGGTCCAGGTGTCTCTTTAGAATTTTATATATTATTAATTTGCTGGTAATGTGCTATACTCTTATGTCCTATTGCTTTTTTTTTTTTTTTTTTGTCCAACACTGCAGTTGGCTTAATAAAAATAACTGGTTCTTTTTTTAGTTAAGCAGTAAGTATAATACAAACATATGGTTTTATTCTACTTGGATATAGATTATGAAAAATGTAAATTTCCATTTAATCAAATGGAGACATTATTCTGGCCTTCTATTTCAACTGTGATTCTGTTTTGGAGTGTATCACCTTGAAAGTAGTTCCTGATATTTTTAGGTACTCTCAAACCTTGGTTACTAAATTTAACTAATAAATATTCTCTAAAAACCTGCATAATTTCTAAATAAGATACAATGTTGAAACTTTGAAAGCTAAGCATAATATAGATGTTGCTTTTTCATGCTTAACAGCTTTATTGAGATGTAATTGACATGCATACAACTTACTCATTTAGTATGTACAGTTCCATAGCTTTTAGTACACTGCATTCATGAGACTCCATCAGTGTTACAGTACTGTCATCATCTCAGAAACAGTCTCCACAGCAGGTTAATCAGTCTTTCTCCTTTATCCTCCAAATCCTTTTTCCCTTAAAAGCTACTGAGTAATTTTCTGTCTTTATAAATTTGCCTGTTCTGGAGATCTTAGACATGTGGAATCATATCATATATGACTTTGTGACTGGCTTCTTTCACATAGCATAGTGTTTTTAGAGTTCATCCATGTTGTAGCCTATTACAATACCTCATTCCCCCTTATTGCCAAGGAATACCCTACTCTGGACATCTGCCATATTTTGTTTTTCTGTATATCAGCCACTGGACATTCGTTTTCCCTTGTGGTGGTTATAAGTAGTACTGCTCTGAATGTTCGTGTGGGGGCTTTCCGTGGACATGTGTCTATTTTCTCT
Organism: Dolichotis patagonum; assembly: GCA_004027295.1. Taxonomy (NCBI): domain Eukaryota; kingdom Metazoa; phylum Chordata; class Mammalia; order Rodentia; family Caviidae; genus Dolichotis; species Dolichotis patagonum. The sequence goes on along the minus strand of PVJX010036690.1, from coordinate 387 downwards.
CGGATGGATTCCTAATGAGCAGAACGGAAGCGATGCAGGCTAACTTTATATTAGCCCTTTGAAGAATGGCCAGACTACCTTCTGAAAGATTTTTTCCCCAGTGTCGTCCAAATGATTTTCCAGAACATTAGCACTGTTTTACTTTCTGACCACTGGTGTTAGGAGTACTTGTTACTCTTTGGCCTTTCGGTTCTAGCCTAAGTTTTATCTTGTAGTTTGAGTGGCCTTTCTCTGATGGCTAATCTTTTAATCTACTAATTGGCCCTTGAATATCTTTGTCTTCTTAGTAATGTGTTCTAAATATATTTTACATATAAATTTGTGATTAGGTTATGATTTGCAAATATATTCTCCCATTTTGTGCACTTTTTACTTTCTTAATGATGT
>PVJX010036689.1:0-17444 GCA_004027295.1 Dolichotis patagonum | reverse complement strand
TGTGCCACCCCCTGACTTGGCTGCGATTGCACAAGCATTGTGCAAACACCTCCCTGTTCCTCTGCCAGGCAACCAGCATAGCTGCCAGGAATTGACAGTTCGGCACAAAGACCAATGAATGAGTGAGTTCCAGTGAAATGCACTTCTTCCAAAAACAGAGTGCTTTTCACCCTACCCCTCAACTTAGCCCCTTTAAATACAAACAGTGAAAACTATACAAAGTGCATTTACACGTAATTTATGGAAAAACAGTTGTCCTCTTTACTAATCAATTATTCTCATGTCTGGTTTTCTATAACAGCTTTTTTATATGTTATAATTTCTTCCATAGTCAGTTGAGTATGGTGGAGCACACCTGTAATCCCAGCACCTTGAAAGCCTGAGGCAGAAGGACTACAAATTCAAAAGCAGCCTGGGCAATTTAGCCATTTAGCAAAACCCTGATTCAAAAAAATAGAAAGGCAGAAAGATGTAGCTCAGTGCAAATGCCTTGGGTAGAATCAACAAAATAAATTTCCCTTAGTGAGTGACATCAGCAGTGTCTCTTTCCCGAGGTGCTATGGATGCTAAGTGTCTGTGACCCCGCTATATTATAGAATCAGGGAGCAAGACAGGATAAACATGCCAAGAATGGCATCCCAAAGGCCAAGGGGTATTCATAGTACAACTGTTCAGAAGTCAGTTCCTCTGTTAAAAACACACAAAGGGGAGGGGCTGCTTTTTATAAATCCATTTGCACTAGGACCATGCTTAGAACCAACTTCTAGAATGTGGTTACTTTACATGTTTGCTCATGAAGGGTCAAAAATGAGTTTCCACAAATCTGCTTCCTTTTGCATTTCATGCCTAAATATCATCTTCTCCTAATACTAGGCCAGTATAGAGTTTGCCTACAACATAGCTCAGCAGCAAAGTAAGAAATCGTTTTACTTTCCCATTTTTTATCTCACAGGTGAGAAATTCTTGTACCACCTCCAGAAAGTAGCCCAATGCTGTAGAAATTTTTAAAAGGAACTAAACCAACGAAGTGTTCTGGTGACTGTTACCCCTGTCTTCTACCAGTTTTTTGCGAATATAAGGTTCATTTCTAATAAATAAATCTATTTCTATAAATTGACTATTGCAGGAACACAACAGGCTAAACAAAAAGAAAATCTCTTGCAGGAAGGACCTTGCACAACCAGTTTCTTTCAACTGCATCTATAATTTCTTCCTATAAATTTATATTATGCTTCAGTATACAGTATACCACCATAATTCATATCACATAAAATTATCCACATCCATTTACAAACACAGTTCTGACATCAGTATCATTATCAATCTCATGAAAAATGCACATTATACATTAAACAATTTATCCTCTATTCAAAATATTGTTTCTGTAAGTGATCTATTAGGTAAAGATTTTAACAAATTTTAATCAAGTGGTTTAGACCAGTCTAGAAATTTGATGCCAAATTGGATAGTTCATAAACTTTTAATGCTCTTGCATAAAACACAGTTCACCCTTCCCTTATTAAGAACATTTACGTAGGCAGAGGTTACAGAGATTGGCCGCTGCCAAGCCACAGCAGATCTTAGGGTAGCATTGAATGTCATTTATTGAATGACACAGGAAGAGAGAGGGAGGAAGGACAAAAGAATTCTTCCAAGAGTGCACTCTTCCAAGAAGAAAATAAACACTAGTTAAAATAAATATGATTTTTAAATAAATGACACATTTATCTACATTGTGATGCCACTTAGAAATTGTATGATAAATCAATGCAATTATGAATAATGTGTGAATATATAACTATATTAACTGTTTTTCCTCAGGTTAATCAAAAATAATCATTACAACATTGTACAAGAAGAACCTTCATGGATAACTTTTTTCCATTCAGATTTTAAAAGTTAAGAAACATGGTATAGAAAAGCTCACATAATTTATTGTGAACCATGAATCTAGTCCTCTTTCTGATCACTGGAGACCTCAGATCTTTGGATTTTAATTTTCCATTGGAGTACACTGGTGTTTGTTTCTAGCAACCAAAATGAAAACAATATTCTCTGATGACCTAATTTCAGGGGAAATGCTTCACAATGAGCAAAAGGACACTGTGCAAGTCACTGAAGCCCCAGTCAGCAGTTTTATTGTAAGACTGGAATTGCACAATGATTATAATCACTAACTTAGGCTTTGGAAACATGTCCAACTTCCTAGTGAATTTGTAATTCATGATGTCCTTTAACCCCCTGATTAGGAGGTGGTCAGACTTTAAAGGCATGACTTTAGGATGTCATTTAGGCCATAGGCAGAAACTTACCACATACACTTTACACACACTGGTAAAGTTAGAGCAAATGCCCAATTTAATTAACTGAGAAATAAGGAAAAATACACTAGCAGAAATCAAAATGGCCACACTAGTCAGAATTAAATTTAGTCTAGCTTTCTTGACCCTCAGAATCCAAAACAAAGACACATTGATCCAAAAGTTAATATATCCTACTCATTTTACAATGGCACTTTTCATGCACAAATGAAATTATAAGTCTTCTATGAATGCCATAAGAACACAGAATTCTGCATGTTTCTATATTCTCTCCAATTCAACAATGGTTTGTGAATAATAAAGTAACACCATTATGAGGATTTCTTGCTTCAGCTAAAAAACACACATGAGGAGCAATTCTCTAATTTCTTACTGCTTTTAAATTGTTCATTGCTGAGGACGTACGATGCAGTAGAAAGCACTTGATTCCACACTAAGATCTGCTGTGGTGTGGCAATGGCCAATCTCTATATCCTCTGCCTACAGAAATGTCTCACTGGGGGAAGAATGAGCTGTATCTGACTCCATCCTGAATGGCATTCGTGGTAAATCCAACATTTAGGTATGAAATCACTGTCAGTTTACACTAGGTCAATAATTATTATTACCAGTTAAGTTTTCATTGCCATAAACAAGGAATGAAATTACTGAGCATTCTTTGGCAGAAACATAAGGTATTTCAAGGTAAAACAAGACAAAGAAAAGATTTTAAAAGACAAATGTTTGAGAGCAAGGACTTCCGGGAAGATGGTGGAGCAGTACAGAGCAGAGAAAACAGCCTCTCTGAGAGACAGCATCTAGACATGAGGATATACCATGGTGAGGAAGACAAAGAGGAAGGGAGTGGGACCCTGGGACACAGGAAAAGTCTGAAGTCTGAATTGAAGCTCACAGAGGGAGTGAAAAGGAAAACTTCAATGAGAAAGAAGGAGGTAGTTAGCGACACCTTCACCCCGAGCAGGACTCAGTGCATGAGGGGAACTGTTGGAACCTGGGGACACATGGTCACGGTGACTGTGGAGGCTGGTGACCTCGGAGACTTAGCAGGGGAAGGGAGTGGCAGACATGGAGGACTGCCCTGGCTGGCAGTGAGTACAGAGACTCAGTCCTCCTGCAGGAGACAGCGATTGGCTGGGAGCCATCTGGAGTCAGGCTGGATAAACCCAGAACCAGAACTGCTGCCGGCTTCCTCCAGCAGATCCTAGCTGGGCACAGACTTGTGAAAACTGCTGGGACTACTGCAAGCTCAGTGGGTCTGGTCTGGGAGCAGGCTCACTGAGGTGGTCTTCTACTCTGGCATAAAGCAACTCCCAGCTTGTGGGGATACAGTGGCATGATTCAGGATGTTGTCTCCACAGGATGTCTGCTAGTGAATCCAGAGAGAATCCTGGAAATGGACCATGTTTGTTGTGGTTGTTGTTGTTGTTGTTGTTGTTGTTTTTCTTTTGTCTTGTTTTTTGTTTGTTTTATGCAGTTTGTTTTTTATTTCTCTTTCTCTTTTATTGTTTTCTTTTTAGGGGTGTGAGTGTGGTTTCTAACCTCCTTGTAGGTATGGTTTTGTTCTTGTCTGCCTTTTATCTCTTCCAACTCTCTTTTCCTTCAATCTTCTGCATCAGTTTCCCCAAGTTGTTGGGATCTATCTTTGTCCTCCAACCTACTTGTAATCTCTTTCTTTTCTGCCACTTCTCTGTTTTCTCCTTAATCCATTTTGAATCTTAACCCTTGAGGACATAATTGACATACTATGAACTTATATACTGTACATAATTGTTTTACATTCTGTTATACGGTCACAAATTCAGTTCACATGGTTAAAAGTTACAAATCAGTTGCCTCAGTTTATTGCTTTATAGGCTATGTTTGATGCTATTGGTACCACTACAGCCAAAATTGACATGATTCTTCTAAATAGCTCTTGGCCCTTATAATCCATGCTGGAGATTGACTAGGGGGTCACAGAAAATTCTGTGCCAAATAACTAGGTCCTATTCCAGTTGAGCAGTAGCTTCTCATCTCCAACAAACTGAGGAGGTAAGATCTTCCAACAGACTCAGAGCCCAAAAACCAGATACACCTGGAAGATACCTCAGAGAAGTGATCGTCACCTGGGTGTCCTAAATACCACTGATAAAACAACGCTACATAGGCAACTAACAAGTATCACTCCAGGAATTAAACTAAAAAAGAAAAGAAATGAGAAGACACTTAAACAAAACACAACCTCAGTCGCCCAGTTCACAAAAGGCAAATTCAGGAGCCAGTGAGGATAGAAAATCTGCAAGCTCCCTACCAGGTCTCTCTGAAGTGGTAACAAAGCAATTGAATGAGGCTCCAGAAAAAATGAAATTAGAAATAATCTCTCAAATAACTACAGAGATTACCAAAATATATACCATGTTTAGTGATATTAGGGAGACACAGACAAAAAAATAGATGAGCTTAAGCAAATTATGGGAGCACAACATAGGAAACAAATAGAATTCATAAAGCAGATTCAAGCAGATATCCAAGAGAACAAAAACTTCACTGAAAGTATTCAAAGCAGATTAGCCCAATGTGAGGACAGGATCTCAGATGTTGAATACAGGCTTGCAGTTAGTGACCAGGAAAAGAAAGATTTCTCAAAACTATCAAGGGATCATGAGAAATCAATCCAGTAGCTGCTAGATGAGACAAATAAAAATAACAAGATTAACTGGAACCAATTACAAGCAGGAGATACCATAAATGACATTAAAAACTTGTTCAGAGACATCATGACAGAAAACTTTCCTGGTAAAGAAAAATAATTTGACATACAAATAAATGATGCATATAGAACTACAATTAGCAATGACCAAAAAATCTACATATCATAGTCAAGATTCCAGAAATTCAACACAAGAATAGAATCTTAAAATCTGTTAGGGAAAAGAAATAAATCACTTATAAAGGAAAGCCCACCAGGATTACAGCTGACTTCTCAGCACAAATTCTCAAGTCAAGAAGAGCTTGGAGTGAAGTACTCCAAGTTCTAAAGGAAAATAACTTTCAACCCAGATTGATGTACCTCTCAAAACAATCTTTCAGAAATTGATGGAGTAATGAGATATATCTATGACAAAGAACATCTGAGGAAATTTATGACCACAAAACAAGCACTCAAAATGTTCTGAAGGCATTCTAGAAGAGACAATAAGTACTACAACTCCATGAGCCCCAACAGAAGGAATCTACCTGGAAAGGCAAACAGAGAGAAGGAAAAAAGAAAAAAAGGGGAGCCAATAATAGGTAAATAACATGGCAAGGATAAGTCAATACATATCAGTTTTAATCATTAATGGTAATGGTCTCAGTTCACTTGTCAAAGGACACAGACTGGCAGAATGGATAAAGAAGCAAGATCCAACAATATGCTGCATACAAGAAACACATTTAATCCAAAAAGAAATTCATAGACTGAAAGTCAAAGGATGGAAACCAAAATTCCATGTAACAGGAATTCAAAAAAAAAAAACAGAGGTTGATATTCTATTTGCAGATAAAGTGAATTTCAAGCCAAGACTGACTAAGAGAGATAAAGAAGGTCACTACATCCTGGTAAAGGGAATAATCCAAAAGGAAGAGAAACCAATCATAAATATGTATGCAATAAATATTAGTGCACCAAGTCATATAAAACAATTACTAATGGACATGAAAAATCAAAAAAGCCTTAACACAATTATATTGGAAGACCTCAATATCCCACTTCCATAAAAAGACAGATCAACTACACAAAATATCAATAAGGAAATATTAGAAATAAATCAAACTTTTAATCAAAATAGATAGATATTTACAGAGTGCCACACCCAATAACATCAGAATACACATTTTCTCAGCTGCACATGGGACATTCTCCAAAATAAACCATATACTAGCTCATAGAACATGCTTAAGTAAATGCAAAGAAATTGAAAATTATCCCATGCATACTATCAGACCACAAGTGCAATGAAATTGGAAAGCTATGTCAAAGGAAACCACAAGAACTTCATCAACACATGGTAATTAAATAGCATCCTACTGAACAACCAATGGGTCACAGATGAAATTAAAGAAATTAGACAGTTTTTACAGTTGAATGATAATGACTGCACAGCATACTGGAACCTGTCTGACACAATGAAAGCAGTCATAAGAGAGAAATTTATAGCAGTAAATACCCACATCAGGAAAACAGAGCGAACACATATAAACAGCTAAATGTTGAACCTCAGACTTCTAGAAAGTGAAGAGCAGGCTAAACCAAAATCTTGTACAAGGGAGGAAAGTACAAAGATCAGAGCAGAAATGAACATATTGGAGACTAAAAACACAATACAAAGAATCAATGAATCTAAGAGTTGGTTCTTTGAGAGATTAAATAAAATTGACAAACCTTTATCCAACCATATCAAAAAAGGGGAAAAAAGACTCAGATCCATGCAATTAGGAATGAAAAGGATGAAATCATAACAGACTCTGCAGAAATCCAGAAAATCATATACACCTACTTTGAAAACTTGTATTCTAATAAGATGGAAAATACAGAGTAAATGGACAAATTCCTAGATACATATGAATTACCAAAGTTAAATCAATAAGATATAAAAATGCTAAATAACCCAATATCAATAAGTGACATTAATGATAGAACTAAAAGCCTATCAACAAAGAAAAGCCCAGGCCCTTATGGATTCACTGCTGAATTCTATAAGAAATTTAGTGAAGACCTAACACCACTACTTCTCAAACGCTTTAATGAAATTGAAAGTGAAGCAATGCTCCCAAATGCATTCCTGGAAGCAAGCATTACTCTGATTCCAAAACCAGAGAAGGACACAACTAAGAAAGAGAACTACAGGCCAATTTTACTAATGAACATTGATGCAAAAATCCTCAATAATATACAGGCAAACAGACTGCAGCAAATTGTCAAAAAGTTTACACACCATAATCAAGTGGGATTCATCCCAGGGATGCAGGGGTGGTTGAACATACATAAATCCATAAATGTAACACATCATATTAACAGAGCCAAGAACAAAAATCATATGATCATCTCAATAGATGCAGAAGAAGCTTTTGACAAAGTCCAGCACCCATTCATGATAAAAACCCTACAGAACATTGGAATAGATGGTACTTATCTCAATCTGATAAAAGCCATCTACTACAAACCAACAGCCAACATCGTACAAAAGGGGCAAAAACTGAAAGCTTTCACTCTAAAATCAGAAACAAGACAAGGATGTCCACTGTCTCCACTATTATTTTACGTAGTCCCAAAGCTTTAGCCAGAGTAATTAGACAAGAGAAAGAAATAAGAGGAATAATGATAGGAAAGGAAGAAGTTAATTTATCATTATTTGCTGATGACATGATACTGTACATAGAAGACCCCAAAAACTCCACCAAAAGACTTCTAGATTTAAAAATGTAGCTGGTTACAAAGTCAACACTGAAAACTCAATAGCCTTCTTGTACACAAATAACAAATTCACTGAGAGAGAAATTAGGGAAACGATACCTTTTACAATAACATCCAAAAAAATGAACTACCTAGGAATCAACCTAACAAAGTGTGTAAAAGACCTCTACACTGAAAACTATAGTATTCTGAAAAAGGAGATTGAAAAGGATCTTAGAAAAAAAACCCAGACCCAAAAATCAATGGAATAGATTAGAAGATGAAGAAACAACTGCAGACACACTAAGCTACCTTATCCTTGACAAAGGTGCCAAACACATTCACTGGAAGAAAAATAGCCTGTTTTTTCCAAATGGTGTTGGAAAATTGGCCTTCCATATACTGGAGATTAAAACTGGACCCATATCTTTCACAATGTATTAAGCTAAAATCAGAATGGATTAAAGATCTGAATAGTAAAACAGAAACATTAAGTCTGTTGGAAGATAGAGTAGGTAAAACACTTGAAGACACTGGTGTAGGCAAAGACTGTATATAAAGCCCAGATTGCACAGGACTTATCGCAAAGAATCAACAAATGGCATCTCATCCTACTGAAAAGCTTTTGCACAGCAAGAGAAAGCACCAACAGAGTGAAGAGACAACTCACAATGTGGGTGAAAATGTTTTCCAGCTGTTCCTCAGATAAAAGATTACTATTGAGAATGTATAAAGAACTCAAAAAAAAAAAATCAGTCCTCCCAGATTTAAAGACCCAATCCAAAGGTGGGCATCTGAGATGAACACACACTTCTCAGATGAAGTACAAACAGCAAATAAATACATGAAAAAATGTTTAATAGCACTTGTCATTCGAGAGATGCAAATGAAAACAACACTGAGATTTCACCTCAGCCCAGAAAGAATGGCTAGTATTAAGAAATCAAACAATAACAAATGCTGGAGGGGCTGTTGGGGGAAAAATACCCTTCTCTTCTGTTGGTGGGAATGCAGACTGGTGCAACCACTATAGAAATCAGTATGGAGATTCCTCAAAATCTAGGATTGGAGGTCCCATTAGACCCAGCTATTCTCCTTCTGGGTATCTTCCCAAAAGAATTAAAAACATCATATAGCAGTGACATATGTGCACCCCTGTTTATAGCAGCACAGTTTATAATAGCCAGATCTTGTAAACAATCTAAATGCCCAGTGACTGAGGAATGGATAAAAAAGATGTGGTATTTCTATGTAATGGAATACTACTCAGCCATAAAGAATGATAAACTGGAGACTTGTATAGGTAAATGGATGCAACTTGAGAACATACTATTAGTGAAATAAATAAGACATGCAAGTGTAAACATTGTATTGTTTTATAAGTGTGAAAAGCTGAAAGAAAAAACATGTGTATGTGTGTATATATATATAAAATAGTTAAGATAGTTTAAAAACACAAGCAGCATATTGACCTCCTTGGCCATCCACATGGCCTGTTCAGAAGCAAATGCAGTGCCTTCCTTTACTGAACACCTCTGTGGGTTCTGCCTTCCCTTCTACACCTTGTCCCAGTCGTTTTGTCCCACAGAGAATGACCTCAGCCACAGCAATGGACTCAGGTCACACCTGTGCTTACTTTAACTAACCCACTGTGAGCCATCCTGAGTGGACTTCTGGATGTTTTAAGAAATTCTGATATTCTGTAAGGTTCGAGTTTTTTACATATGGATCCCCAACTTGTTGCAATATATTTATTGAAGTTACAATCCTTTTTCCACTTAACTGCTTTTGCATTTTTGTCAGAAGTCAACTGTCTGTAATTTGGGTCTCTATTTTGGGACTTCATATTGGTACCTTGGTGGTTTGTCTACCTTGATATCAAGCTGTTTTGTCATGATTGTCATGATTGTAACTTTGTGACAAGTCATGGGGTTGGGGAGGGTTGGAGCTCTAATTCTGTTCCTGTATCAATGTTGATTAGATTATTGAGTCCTTTGTATGTCTACAAGGGTGTAAGAATCAAAATCTTAATTTTTATAAAAAATGATGTTGGCATTTCGATAAGGGACTGTTTTTTCCCTTTATATTTTCTTCTATTTGTTTTTGGGTTTATTCTGTCTTTTATTTCTAATTTCTTAGGGAAAGATATGAAGATACTCCATAACTTTCTTCTTTTCTAATAAATATACTTAGTATGTTAAAAAAACAAAATAATAAAAAAATAAAAATTTAAAACATTTTTTTTAAAAAAAGAATTTCCAAGGAACTTTCTAAGGTAAAAATCATTAGTTTGGTAGTCAAATAAAAGAGCATTTGAATCCTGCCTATTCCATTTAGTAGGGATTTGGAGTGAGTTACTTAACCAACAGTTCTCATTTGAGAAAGACACAATAATTGAAATTCTAAGAGTTATTTTAAAGGTCTAAGTAAAGATAGATGATAGATATAGATAGATGATAGATAGATAGATAGATAGATAGATGACAGATAGATAGATAGATAGATAGATAGGCAGAGGCAGACACAGAGACAGAGAGACCTAGGCACTAAATTAAATGCTGAACCATTTTTTTTCCATTTAAGGTCAACTGTTACATTTGCAGTAACACTTTTCAAAAATATATACCAAATGAGAAGCAAAAGCCAAAGCAATATTTATACATTTGAAACAGTATTTAACAAATAAAACCATGTGGAATTCTAAGGTTAAATGAACCTCCCATTCTCATTTTTTAAAAATTTATTTCCTGGCATGAGCAAGGTACCTTGCACCTAATAGCCCTCTGATACTTATTTCCTTAATAAAATTCTCCTTTCTACCACTTTCAAAGAAAAACAGAAAACAAATAAACAAATTTTAAAAAACCACAAGCGTTTGAGTACAAAGAACACACAATAGAACCCTTGCAAATATCATGTCTGCTTCCAGCCAAAAAAACAATCACCAGGAGACTGGCTTCAGATAGTGTGAATCTTAATGTATATTCTCATTTTGAAGAGATGCCAAATAGAATACCATTCTACCACAATGGAATAACATGACTAGAAGATATTGTCTTCTATAGATACACAAACGCATGCATATCCATAAACAGAGAGAAATGTTAGTTTCGCATGATAATCAAAACCCACATGCTCACAAACAAAAATCTAGTGTCTTTAAGTTCCAAAGAAAACTGAAAAAGTTTTCTTCTTTTATGGCATTTATAACAGAATCAACAACTGGGAACTCACCTTATTAAAAAGTTTTTGCACATTAAAAGAAATCACCAACAGAATGAAAATAAAACCTACAGAATGGGGAAAAAATTGTAGCCAAATGTCCCTCAGACAAAGGACTTATATCTAGAACATAAAAAGGATAGAAAAACATCAGGTCCTACAAATTCAGAGACCCAATCCAAAAACGGGCATCTGAGATGAACATGCACTTTTCATTCTTCTCATAAACAAATACAAATGGCAAATGAATACATAAAGAAACATTCACCATAACATAAGTGGTCATTTGAGAAATGCAAATTAAAACAACGCTGAGATTCCACCTCACTCCAAAAACAATGGCTGTCACCTAGTACCTAACTAATAACAAATGCTGGAGAGGCTGTGGGGAAGAAGGAAACCCTTCTCCACTGCTGGTGGGAGTGTACACTGATAAAACCACTGTGGAAATCAGTGTGGAGATTCCTCATAAAATTGCAGGTCCCATTAAAACCAGCTATTTCCTTTCTGGGTATTCTCCCAGAAGAATTAAAAGCATAACGTCACAGTGATATATGTGCACCCATGTTATAGCAGCACAATTTGTAATAGCTAAATCTTGGGAACAACCCAAATGCTCATCAAATGTGGAATGGATAAAAAGATGTGGTATTTTCATACAATGGAGTATCATTCAGGTATAAAGAAGGATAAACTTGAACCTTTTATAGGTAAATGGAGGCAACTTGAGACCATACTCATAAGTGAAATAAATCAGACTTGCATGTACAAATATCATACTGTCTCCCTAGTATAAATATAAAAAGAGTAACTTCCAAAATGTACAATAAATATTGTGAAAAGAAAGTGCTCAAAAGGAAAGAACAACTAGGATAGGGGAAAGGAGAAAAGAAAGAAAGGAAAAGATTATATATGTGAGTATATATATATATATATATATATATATATATATATGTGTGTGTGTGTGTATGTGTGTGTATGTAAATACATGCAAGATAGATAACAATACTACTAATCTCTGTTAGTTCATCAAAAAGAATAGTTTGTGTTTTCATTGTCTGATTATTTCATCATTTTTTTCATGTCTAAATATAGTTCAAAAAACTACTTTCAAGATAACAATATGCATATATAAATTAGTGTTAATTTCCTATATTTTTGAAATTCTGTATCGTTTTTATCCCTTTTTTGTTTTGTTTTTTTAAATAAAAAAATTATAACAACAGAGACCTCTATAATGCTTCCTTTTTCACCAAAACTTATTTAGAAAATAGGTTTGAGTTTTGTTCCAAAATGTAAAAGAAATAAATACTCCAACATGTTTGTCAGTTTTCAAACCATATAACCTCACGGTCCGATAATTCTTTTCTCAGTTTACACTATAGCAGGACTCCAAAGGAAACTGGAAACTAAAAAAGCTGTTCTTCAGTAACCCCAATCCACTGTCACTGCAGAGAGCTCCCCCAAAACTGTGACTCAGACTGCTCCGAGCTAGCTCTCTCAAACATCAGGTAACTTATAGAACTGAATTTCATTCTCTTGGTTCTTTAGTTGCTATAAATCTTAGTTCTCCAGGTCCAGTCCTGAAGGATAACAGGCTGGCCACAGTCATTTGGAACACTGGCTTCACTACCTGAGTGTCAAAATTACACACGCCCACTTCCCTCCACCGCCTGTCTTTCTCACAAATGCTTTCCTGCATGTAAGGAGTGATAGACACTTTGGAAGGTATAGCTATGTCCAAGTTACTGCTATGAAGAAAAAATTAAAAAGAACCACTCTCTTTACTCTCAATTAGTTTGTTTAAAGCTTGACAGCTTCATTTTGGTTTGGTTTGGTTCTTAATTTGTTTTGGGACAAGAATCAGAAAAGGCTCTTTTTTTGGAGTAGGAAGAAGGCAACTTAGGTGGGTAAAAATTTATAAATAAATACCCATTCAGGAGTGGAGAGGCACTAGGAAGAGGGTATCGATCTAGTCTGAAGGGTCCAGAGAACAGGTCCGAGAAGCAAGTGTGATAGAATTTTCTCAAAAGATGTACAGTGCCGAATACCAGCAGGGTCTCTCCTTTCATGGAATAAACAGCCTGGCTGCCTTTTCACTTCCTTGGCATGGTTGTCTCTATATGAAGGTCAGTGCATGTGTCAGCTGGAACAATAAAAGCTCAGAGATTTTCCCCCAGGTCTATTTGAAAGAAGAAATAAACACCAAAAGTTAGTAAAGTGATAAAATCTAAATATGTATTGATAAAATAAATTTAAAATGATTTTCTTACTGTGAAGTTTAAAAAGACAAAATCTACAAGCTGGGACATAGATCCATGATAGACTTCATGGTTAGCACGATGAAGACCAGAGTCTGATTTGCAGGACCAAAAGAGAGACCAAGACTGGGAGGCAAAGAAGGAGGGAGAGAACCAGGGAGGGAAGATGGAGAGAAGGAGAGGGAGAGAGGAAATGAGTATAAATACATGATAAAAGGAGTATGTATTGAAATGGGATTGCTAAGCTTTTGTAAAATACTTGTTTGTGAAGATGGCAAAAATACTGATTTTATTTAGACTATTGCAAAATAACCATATATATACTAACATGATTAATAAAACCAATAAACATAAAATTAGATTCTAAACTATCAGAAGGAAAATGATAAGAAAAGTAACCAACCAACATGAAAGAATACAAAAAAGAAAGTTTTTTGAGGTATTATTATTATTATTATTATTGTTGTTTATTCATGCCATTTAGATACACAAAATGATCACATTCATCATAGAAAACTTGTACCTGTACATATCTTGATTTCTCTTTTTTCCTGTTCTTCTTCCCTCCCTTCAACCCCTTATCCCCTCCTTACATACAAAGCTTTGTTTCCATTTTATCTTGCTTTTCTTATTTTTTTCTTTTCCCTTCCTTCCTTCCCCCTTACCCTCCCTATTTCATCTTTCCTTTGGAATAAGGTCTTATTATTTCACAATGTCTCTTATATGTTTTGGCTCAGTGGAAGATAGATAGTCACTTTAATAAACAGTGCTGGAAAAACTGATTTTCCACATACAAGAAGACTAAATCTAGACCCATACCTATCACCATGCACTGAGCTAAAATCAAAATGGACCAAAGATCTAAACATTAAAACAAAAACTCTAAATCTGCTGGAAGACAAAATAGATGGAACTCTTGAAGACATATGTGTAGGCAAAGACTTCGTGAACAAAACCCGAACTGCACGAGAAATACTATAAAGAATTAACAACTGGGATCTGATCTTACTAAAAAGCTTTTGCACAGCAAAATGACAAAAATGTTATCCAGCTGTTACTTAGACAAAGGACTAACATCCAAATTATGTGAAGAACTGAAAAAAATTAGACCCCCTCAGATTAAAAGACCCAATCTAAAAATGGGCATCAGAGATAAATAAACACTCCTCAGAAGAAGTAGACATAGCAAATAAATATAGGAAAAAACATTCAACATCTCTGGTCATTCAAGTTATGCAAATTAAAACAACACTGAGATTTCATCTCACTCCAGAAAGAATGGCTTTTTTTACCGGGGATCGAACTCACAGCCTTGTGCTTGTCAGGCAGGCGCTTATGCCACTGAGCTAAATCCCCAGCCCCAAGAATGGCTATTATCAGTAAATCAACCAATAACAAATGCTGTCTGGGATGTGAGGAAAAAAAAGAACACTTCTCCGCGGTTAGTAGTAATGCAGACTGGTATAACCACTGTGCAAATCAGTGTGAAGATTACTTTAAAACTAAGATTAGCAGTTTTATTTGACCCAGTTATTCCCCTTCTTGGTATATTCCCAAAAGAATTACAAACATCATACCACAGCAATATATGTGCACCCATAATATAGCAACATTGTTTGTAATAGCTAAATCTTGGAAACAACCAAAATGCCCATCAACTGATCAATGGATAAAAAATACATGGTTTTTAATACAATGGAGTCACAAGGAATACTACTTAGTCACAAAGAAGGATAAACTTGAGACATTCATAGCTAAATGGATGGACTCTGAAACCAATATGCTCTTAAGAGAATTAAGACAAACATGTAAATACCACATTGTTTCTCTGTTGTGAGAAACTGAAAGTTTAAATAAGATCCATAATATATAACATATCTTGTGAAACAGGAAGAAAGCTATTTTTAAAAGGTAGAAATGTTATGAAAAACAAATTAGAAAAGATGATGACTATATATCAAAATACATCAATATTTCTAATAAATGTGAATGGACTAAATGCTCCATATAAAAAACAAAGACCATTAGAATGATAAAAATGCAAAAATTAAGTAAATAAAGATTATACACTAGCATGTGCCAGATCCAAGGGTTACACCCAAATTGCAGTTCTCTGGCCTTAATGGAGAAAAATGGAGAAAGAAATGTCAGATTTTCACATAGCATGAAACATTGTAGGAAAGGATTTGTATTGCCTATCAGAGTCATATTCTAAATAGTATGACACAAATTTATGTGTCATACTTAGAATGACACAAATTTAAATACTAGAGGAATAAATATCATTTCAGTACAAATAATAAATTATGTAAGCCTGTAATAAAGAGAAATACTCTTGAGACTTTAGTTTCATTTTCATTAGTGTTTAACAAGGACTATGTACCAGGTAATCTGTATGGTTCTATAAACTAAAAATAATAGATTAAATGTAAAAATACTAATAGCTGGTATTTCTCAATTAAAAACTACTAAAATATTACATTGCATTATTTGACTATAGAAGAATACTCACAAATCTAGGAAAATATATTTCTGAACTGATCTGAAATACTCAGATGCCAACTAAAGTACTGAGTTATGTTGTGAGTGAAAGTTGTACCTTGTTTGCAAACAGGATTAAAATCAAGAGATTCAAAAAGGGAAAGGTAGAGAAACTATAATACAGAAGAAGTAATTAGAAGAAATATTGAAAATGTTGAATCTTAAACTTGAAGTATAATTCACAGCCCTCAGATGTTGTTATGGTTTGTGTCTATATGTCCCCCACAAACCTCATGTGGTCAGAGGACCTTTCCTGAGGCTGAATCTAGAATGTGTGTTTGACTTGTAGAGTAATGCTGGGCTTAAAGGTGCTGGGGTTAAGTGTGGGTGATTGCTGGATCAGTCCACTGATTAGACTGGCACCATCCTAATCTCTGTAGACTGGATACAATACAAGGGGTAGAAAGAGCCTTGTCTTCCCACTCTCTTCTTGATTTTGCTGTCTCCTGCTGCCATGCATGATTACCCCTCTGCCATGGGCCACCCTGCCTTGAAGCTTGTCAATTATGGATTGAAATCTCCACAGACTGTGAGCTAAATAAAACCTATCCTACCTTTACTGTGGGCATCAGGTATTTTGTCTCAGCAATGAGGGATATTTTAAAGTAATTTTTAAGACAGATATTTTAAAGTAATTTCAAATTTTACACATGCACTTTCAGTTGAACTAAGCAATCAACAAATTAAGGCATGGTAAAAACAAGTCATTCTTTAATATCCATAGGAAATTGACTCCAAGACACCTCACAAATATCAAAGTTAAAAGTTGTTCCACTCCTTATGAAAAAAGGCGGTATGTTTCTTACAGGTACACAACCTATACACATCTCCGCTGTAATTTAAAATTGTAATCTCTAAATGACATAGAATACTAATGTAATGTAAATGCTATGTAAATAGTTATTAAATTGTTTAGAAAATAACAGCAAGAAAGTCTGCACATGTTGAGTGAAGATGCAATGTGTTATTGTTTACATGCACATGTCCCCACCAAGGCCTCAAACACTCAGAGGAGGGGTTTTGAGATGACTGGATTCTGAGTGTGTGACACTGCTTCAGCCCATAAATGGGTTTATAACTGGGTGTGATGTTGGGAAGTGAAGCCTGGACCAGATATTTTCCTGCTTTTATTAGTTTTCAACCATTTAATTCGAAAATGGCTTTTCATATCTTGGAAATTTACAAAGCACCCTGTGTCTCCAAATCCCATAATTTTCCTATATACATTCTATGAGTAGGATTTGTCACTACCTACTTCTCTTACTCTTGCTGAGAAAGCACTCTCTTACATATCCTAAAGAGATTCCACTGCAGCCTCGTGTATCTGACCAGTGAAGCATGAAACACAGGCTGACTGGTGCCGAGATGGATTCAATGACTAAAACTGAACAGCCCTGAGAGTTAGAATCCCTCAGCACTAGTTCACTGAAAGCTGAAGGAAATCATGGGAAATGGGCTGCCTTGAACTGAACATACAGGAGAGCTCCTGAAATAACTGGAAGACTATTCTTCTCTTTTTTTTGTTTTTTGTTTTTTGTTTTTTGTTTTTTCTGGTACCGGGGATCGAACTCATGACCTCGCGCTTGCCAGGCAGGTGCTTAAGCTACTGAGCTAAATCCCCGGTCCTGGAAGACTATTCTTTGGGAAGAGAAACTTTTCTTTTCTTTTCTTTTCTTTTTTTCTTTT
>PVJX010036688.1:0-17441 GCA_004027295.1 Dolichotis patagonum | reverse complement strand
CTCTGGGCAGGGCAGGACACTGGATGCAGTGTGGTGGAGGGGACAGCAAAGCTAGAAGTCTGGCAGTGGCTGAGCCTCTCCCTGCATGGCTTGGCCACTTGCCCCGTGCACAGTCCCTTCCTGGCTCCCTCTATCCTCAGGTCCTCCAGGATAACTATGAAGCTAATTGCCTCTGGCTTCTCACCCCTGGAGAGAGGGCGCTGCCTGCCCCGGACCTGCAGGCCAAACTGCAGTGGGAAGCTGGGTGCTGGCCATCTCTTCCCACCTCTGGGTAAAGCCAGATGCCAGACAAGGGTGAGAAAGGGAGCCAGGAGAACCAAGCCAGAGACCAAACCATCAGGTGTGTCTGCAGCCTGTGCCATCGGTGCAGGTCACCTTCCTGTCCCAAGAGGAAGCCCACCCTCCGCACCTGCCTGCCTGCTGAGGAGCGGGCCTCGCCCTGCCAGCCACCCCTACCCCACCAATGCTCCTGCTGACCCGCAGAGGTGGAGAATGAGGCCAGGAGCCACATGCTCAGCGAGCAGGGAAACTCTGCACCCCGGCCCAAAGTCCGAGATGCACGGCCTTCCTGCTCCTCGCCTCGTCACTTACTGTGTGAACGTCATTTACTGATTGAAGCGGCCACGGGACCGGGCTTTTGGGCTGTCAGCCACATGCACCCTGTGGTGGGGACCAAGGGAGAACAATAGGATGTCAACTTCCTAAGCCCCAAGCAGGCTGGGTCCACGGGCTGCAGGAGGCAATCACAGAGCAGAACAGATCGGCCTGTCCTGAGCAAGCGTACCTCATCAGTGGGGCAGCTCTCCCCGTCCCCTGCGGAACTCAGTGTCGGTGTGGAGGCCGGCTGTCCTGGGGCTGAGCCCTGGCTCTGGTCCTGACCCCCTAAGGTTCAGTCAAGTGACCTCGTTGCTCTGATCTCTGCTGCTGGAAGCAGGGTGGGTCTGTCTGGTACACATGTGGGGCAGGGCCCGGATCTCTGGAGAGCCAGGGCTCTACACCCTCATTTCTGGCTGCAGTTTGAGTGAACCAAACACTTCTTCGATTCCCTCCTCTTAGAAGAGGAAGAGGAGACTCAGCCCAGCCTGCCAGACACTCTCCCTGCAGGGTACCTTGTCACTGCCAGTGAGGAGCTCCTTTCGTCATGCCACTCATGGAGGTGACATCTGCCTCCTGGAAACTTCCACCAGACACCTGACTTGGCCCGTAGACCATGGACTTGTTTCAGCGGGCCGACCTGACCCTCTGTGGTTGCAAAGAATCCACAGGACCTTTACTCATCTTGGCTGTTCCCAACAAAAATCCAGAAAGTACGTCCTGTCCACCCCCCCCCCCCAGCTTACAGATGCAGAATCGAAGGGAAACAGCGCTGGCAAATGCAGATCCGGGTACCTGTCATCAGCAGTGTGTGCCCACACTGCGCCACTGTCCTTTCCTTGGGGCTGACAGCACTTCCTTTCTTGGTGGCCACCTGTAGAGAGGAGCCTTGCAGGCCACACCTGCTGGGCAGCCTATTTAAGTGGTTCCAGGGAGTCAAGGGGACAGCGATCAAAGAATCACTGCCCAGAGATGTGAGGGCTGGGGAGGAGGCTGAACCTCAGAAAGAGAGCGCGTTGCATTATACTTTCTTGGAGATGACCCCACCCCAACTTTTTTTGAAGTGCACATCATGGGACAGTGAAGTTTTTGGTATCCAGGGCAGAGGGCCCTGGGCAGGATGAGCACAGGCTGTCGAGTATCTCCAAGGAGGGTGGAGCCAGCTGTGCCCATAGGAACCCCCTGACTGATCCTAGGGTTTGAGCTGAAAGGGCCTCCAGAGCATTCTCTCCACTTTGTCAAGCAGGACTGGGCCCCCAGAGAGGCTGGCTTGTGTGGTCACTCTGCTGACGGGCACTGCGACTTGACCCTCTGTGGTTGCACCTGGACCAGCAGGAGAGTGAGCAGCAGTGTGTGTGAACTCGCTCACCAAACCTGCACCATGTGCCCGCCTAGCACCAGGTTCCTGCAGCAAGCGGAAGCCGTCCTCAGCAGTGGTCTCCTCGACAGAGGCCCTGAACATTAATTAATCGGAGAAACACGATCAGGTCAGGGGCCAACCACCTGGGCTCTGTCATGCCTGGCTCTCGTCAACACTGAACTTCTGGGTGGCCCACTGACACTGGGATGCTGTGGCCTGGGCTAGGCTGTCCCAGGGGGAAGTGACTGAAGAGGGAGGCAGGGCCCTGTCCAGCCACAGCCTGCTCCCTGACACCAGGCTCCTGCTTCCTGATGCTACTGCTTTTTCAGCAGAGGTAGGCCACCTCCACGGCTCACAGGCTCCTGACTGCAGTTTTGCAGCTTGAGTGGGACCAGAAAGGCAAGCATCCTTGGCAGATAACAGCATAGACTCCCAACCAGTCTGGGCCTTCGGGGAAAGCCATTCTGTGGCCAGCAGAAAGGAGAGTGAGGGTGGGGAGGTGTGGAGGTATGTTCTGGTCCAGGACAAAACGTCCACTGCAGGATCATCATACACCTCCTTCTCAAGACTTCTTCGGTGGCATCCCAAGGGGCTGGCTGTGCAGAGAGGCCCCGCGGGCCAGCACTTTGGAGCCAAGGATGTGAGCACAGCCTCACTGGAGGGGCAGGTCCGGAGGCACAGGGCACAGTGGGGCTGCCTTCATGCGAGCAGCTTCCGTAGCAGGGCTGTGTCAGCCTTAGTGTGCAGTAAACGCTGCAGAACCTCCCTGCAGAGGGCGGAGGCTCCCGACCAGGAGACCCTGAGCAAAAGGTGACTCTGTCACTGTGTCACCATGGTGAGCCATCTCAGGCATGCAGCAGGTGCTCAAGGTATGCAGCACGATGCTGATGATGGCATAATTGTGGTGGAGGACTTATGGGTGGGTGCTTAGTATTGGATCAAATACTAATAATACACAATTTCCTTTCATCCTGGAGCCAACTCCTGAGAGAAGCCAGGGGGAGTTTACCTGTCCAGGGACACACAGCTGGTATGGGCCAACCTGGGATCCTCCCCCAGTCTGTCTGAATCAGAGTCTCCTGATGCTGCCCGTAGGTGTGGACTGCTGGCCACTTGGGTGTGAGCAGAAGGTGTGAGCAGGTGTGCCTCTCCCAGGCTGGGAGGAGATGGTTGGCATTAGCCTCTCTCGGCGTGGTCATAGATGCCCCTGGCCCCTGAAAAGGCTACCCCCCAGTGAGGCAGCAGTGTGCTGTAAATGCCAAGCAGCCAGCACTGTGACTCAGGTGTCTGCCCACTTCCTTGGGGGGAGTATTTTCAGGACCACTGATAACAAGCAGCCACTCTGCTGTCAAAGCCAGCAGAGAGATGTGCAATGTGGAGTGGGTGCTGGGGGCAGGCAGGGAGGATTTGCCCTTGGAGGGGACTCTGGTGCACCTTTCTCGGCCCAGTAGAAGGAAGGAAGCCCAGGCCAGAGGCTCTGAGAAAGTCAGGGCAGGGGCTGCAGCAGGCCAGGGAGAGACGAGGGGTTGGGGGCCAGGCGAGGAGGGCTGGCCAGCACAGCTGCTGCACAGGACTTAGGGGGCGCCAGGCTGGGGAGGGATCCACCTGAGTGAGCTGCTTCTTCTGTCCCTCCAATCCATTCTGTCCCCCGACAGCCAGTTTAATATCTCTTATTAATTAGGGCTGTTGGACGGACTGTCACACCGCATATTACTTCATACAGGGACCATTAAGTGCCCATGTTGCACAGCCACCAGCTCCCCGGCCCTTCTCCTCCTTCCTTTCCATCTTCCCCACTAGGGCTCCAGCGCCCAGGTGGCTCTGACATCCCAGAAGGACCAGACTGTATGAGTGTCCCGCCCCTTGGAGCTATGGATAATCTAGGCAGGGGCCCACGTTCCACCACTTGCTGTTGGCGAAGAGCATGAGCCGCCCTGGCCAACACGAGGCCAGTGTGCGGAGCCTGCTGGCCGGGCCCCCACGATGAGCTGCGCTCCCACTGTACCCACCCAGGGGCTGGTCTGACATGGCTCCCTGGGGCATGCCCAGCACCCCAGCCTTGGACAGGGTGAGGCTGCCACCCTCCAGCTCAGGCCTCTGTGTCCCCGCCCTGCCCTGCCGCAAGCCTTTTTGCGCTTGGCACAGTCGCCTTAACTGCACTGTAAAGCTGACGGTACTGACCCGGCTCTAGTCACACCAGAGCCAGATGCGCCTGAATGAGCACAGCGCATGCGCTGTGTGCGTGGCATGTTCCGTGTGCTGTGTGCATCCCGTGAGCTCCATATACGTGGCACGCTCCATGTGTTCTGTGTGCCGTGCGCTGTGTGTACTCTGTGTGCTGCATGTGCTGTTGGAGACAGAATCCAGGACGCCTGCTCTTTGAAGAGGATGATGACTCCATCTCTATTGTCACCCTCCTCCAGCTGATGTGCCGGTACCACCACCACCACCATGCCTGTGGTCACAGCCCACAGGGCTGGGCGTGATACATGACCCACGACCAACAGAGAACACGTGGCCTTTGCCGGGATCCATGGCTACGCCTGTGTCCCCCGATTGTCATGCTCACCCCAACTCCACACCGAGGCTGCCACCAGGCCAACACTTGGCCTGGAGTCTTCTGCATTGGCCATGAAGCCACTGACTATAACGTCACACACGTGTGATTTCTCTCTCTCGATAACTGCACTTTGATGTAACTGGTTTCCTTCATTACTTTGCGTATTTTATGATACGCGTGAAGGCACCATTGGGAGAAGCATCAGAGGCCAAGGGCTACCAACCAAAGCCCAGCCAGCCTTGTCAGCCGGGATTCAGCCCGGGCTCAGCCCCTGCTGCTCTGGTGCAGTCTGCGGGTGGAAGCTGAGACACTCCAGGCCAGGGGTAGATTTTCATACCCTTGGGCAGTAATTCACTCTGAGTTCCCCCGCATACCAGTCGCAGATGAGGAGGTTCCATGAACCTTGAACTCCACCAGGCTCCGCCCTGCCAGAGGAAAGCAGTGACAGGAGATACCCACCCAGCTGCTGGGGTCGAAGATGAGGGGCTGGGGGCATGTTGGGGCTGATCACCAGCAGTCTGAAGCACTTCCAATAGGTCCCGCCTCCTGGGGCCACTGCAGGGTGGGAGACCATGGGGCTGCAGGAGTGGGGTCAGCCACAGGCACAGAGCATGGGTGGGGTCTCTTGAGGCAGACATGGTGTAAGTGCTGTATTTGGGGTTAGCAAGAAGCGAGGGTGCTGGGCCAAGCAGTGACATGGGACCCTATTTCACATATGTCCCCTGGGCTCTGCTGTGGTCTGAATCCACAGCTTCATGTGTATTCATGTACGCACATGTGTGCACATACGCAGGCACCGTAGCTGCACGCGTACTGGGAGGCTCCTCTTTGGGGAGAGGTGGGCCGTGGTCAGCAGGCTCCAAGAGGTAAGGGGCAGTGCCCAGGAGGCTGGACTCCACCAGCTAAAAAGAGGACCGAGTCCCTGTGAGAGACCGGGGTGGGGGGTCAAGCTGAGGAACCAGAGAGGTGGGTCCCTGATGAGGGCTGGCCCCAGCCAATCACCGTCAACTCCTAGCAACCCCCCACTTGGCACAACCCACCCTGTCTCCTGCCTGTACCTTCCTGCCTGCTCGACCGAGGACTGTGCTGAGTACCTGCTAGGTTTGCTGAGTACCTACTATCTGGCAGCACCGTTTCACAGTGACGAACACCATGCGGGGCTGTCCCTAGACACACTCTGTGCAGAGCCTCTGCGCTGTGACCCAGGCCTCCTCCTTCCTCCCACTCTCTGCCACATGGAGATGGACAACCACTGCCTCCGGGAAGCCTTCCAATCTACCCTTCCCCAGCCGTGACCTCCGATTTTCTCCTCCTCCTTCCTTTCTCAAGATGCTGCTGGTAATGGCCGAACAGTTGAGCGCAGGCTGCATCCTGTGTACATGAGTCATCCTGCTGCACACGTAAGGGTGGACCAGTGGACGCCAGTCCTATCATGGGCACGGCAAGAATGCCGCCAGCGCCAAAGCCCCCTCCCAGGGTGGCTTCTTGAGGGCAAAGTGAAGAGACTGAGTCAAGGTGAACCCACCCAGTCCCTGGTCCTGTCTCCCCAGGGACCCTTCTCCCCAGGGCCTCCTGGCAGCTCCCTCTGCACCCCCAGGATAAGCCCTCTGCCAGCCACCATGTTATTCTCATAGCTGTTTCCTGCACATTTATTAAGAATATTAGCATTATTAATGGCCCATGGCCTTCATTTTGCAAATGGAACAGGATATTAAATGCTATGCCCTGCACACGAAGTGGGCCAATGGGGTTAGGATGGTGGCTGTGTGGGGTGGGAGACGTCAGGAGAGGCTAGGTAGGCAGGACCTATCTTGGTCACAGCCCACAGTCTGTGCCAGGCAGCCCCAGGTCCCAGTCGTGTGTCCCTCTTCTTCCCACGGTGCCCTCGGGCTCCTGGCAGCCACCTCCTAGTTGCAGTGAGTCTCGGGAAGACACACTCAAATGAGAATTTGTGAAATGTAATTAGGAAGGTAAATTTCCCAGCAACGAAGATTATATAATGCACCCCACAGCCAAACACCCACCCACTGGAATCTGGTTTGAAAACTGTATTCGTTCGCCATTTAGGGTAACTCTCCTGCTGGTCCCTCCTTTCAAGAGGACAGGTGGGACTCGGTGGCCCTGCTGGGTGCCGTATCGGGGAGGGGAGCCTCCAGGGGACAGAGCCTCTGCATGCTCACATGTGGTCACCTGTGTCTGTGCACAGGGGCCATCTGCAATCTCAGTCCTGCAGCAGGGATGCAGGAAGGTCCTGGTCACATGGGTGAGCTCAGATTCTTCAGGCTGCAGAGGGGCAGCCTGAGGCCTAGCAGCATGGCACCTCCCAGGAGCTGTCAGAAACGCAGATTCTTGGTCACACCCCAACCTGCCCACTCTGAATCAGTGGCCCCAGGGAACTGCTGTTCTGCTTGTAAACTGCAGCCCCACAGGGGAGGACAGAGCATTCTGTCCCTGGAGCACGAGGGACTTAAGCACAGGGCTGAAGTGGAACGGAGATGGCACTCGCACCTGGGCCTGGTCTGCATCACGTGGGTACCCTGGGGGGCAGGCATCTTTGGTAGATACTGGGATTTCCACCAGCTGCGCCAGGATAGAGGGTGGCCTCAAAGCCTTGAGGAAGAGCACAGGGGCTGCCTCTGAGTCCACAGGACAGTCACCTGAGCAATCCCAGTGCTGGACAGGACTCGAGAGTCCCTGAGTGTCCCCAATAAAAGACAGACTCTGAGTGCCCGCTCTGAGGATTAAAATGAGGCGGCCCCAGTTGACCCCAGAGACAGGTTCCAGTCCTCAGCACATCAGATGAGGAAGAAAGGTCCCAGGCTAGTGGCACCATGCAGTCTAGAAGCTGGGCCCCCAGCAGCGAGCAGGAGGTGCTTGTCCCTTACTTGTATGTCTCTGGACATCTGCTCTGCCCACCACCCAGCCCCAGCTCACACCAGCCAGGGAGAGAAGCAAGCATACCAGGGTCCACCCTGGGACTGGGACAGGCAAGAGGAGCATGGTGGGACTTCTAGGGAGAGACTGCAGGCTACCTGAAGTGCTGCCCCTTCCACAGGGAAGTCTGCTGCCCTCCAGCAGGGGACGTCCTGCCTTGAACTGCCCGTGATGTCTGGCGCATATGGAACTATCCGGGAAGCTAAGCTCTTCCCAGCAGTAGTGGCCCAGGCATCTCTGCAAGGGGTGGTCACCCCACCCGCTGTCCAGTTGCTCTTCAATGCAGTGGGAACTGCGGGGAGGGTCCCTAATGTCTCATCTACATCCTTGCCCCAGCCAGGGTCACTGTGGGGCCATTAAGCATCACCCTGCCCCTGGGGGTCAGGAAATCATCTGCATAAGTCCCTAAAATCCTCCAGTGGCCTGGTGTCCAGAGCTTCACTCTCCTTTGAGGACTTAGAAGTGTAGATGCCTGGGCTGGGGCAGGGGAGGTGGCAGTGATCCTCCACCTCCAGACGGGACTGCGCCAGAGCCCTGCCAGCCTTCACCACTCACGTGTGCGGGGCCACTGGGCTTGGTGTCAACCCCAAGCCCCTTGCTAATGACTTTGGCCAGATTTCTCTTGCTTTGTTTTGTTCCTAGCTGAGGTAGTGGTCTAGGCCTTCCTCCTACAAACCCAGCCACACCCCACCAGGACTACACTCCAGGCTGTAGTGGGTGCTGCTCACGCTCTTCTGACCCCAGGCAGGAGAGCAGAGTAGGGGCCCTTAGGAGCTAGAACCTGGCCGCACGGCTCTCATCTAGGTCCATTCTCTCCCGTGAGTCAGGAGCAAGCTCTTCCTGGGCTGGGAAAGCTATGTCCCAGGATACACTTGCAGTGGTGCAAAGGCCAGTGCTCTCCCAGTCTTAAACCTGGGTGGACAGGCGCCTACCAGGAAAAGAGCTGTCACCTCCCCCTTGCTTTCTGGGCAGGCCATTCCCCATTTATTGCTATAGTTTTGGTCCTAAATGTCCCCCAAAGGCCATATGTTGGGTGCTTGGTTGCCAAGCTATGTTGCTATCGGGAGATGGGGAACCTTTAGGATGTGGGGCCTGGTGGGAGGAAGTTAGGTCACTGGGGTGTGTCCTTGCAGAGAATATTGAGACTCTGGCCTCTCTCTGCCTCCCAGGGGAGCAGCTTCACTCTGCCGCGTGCACCTACCATGACAATCTGCCTTGCCACAGACCAACTGACCAAGAACTGAAGCCTCTGATACCATGACCCTAAGCAACCCTTTATTTCTTTTAAATTGTTTATCTCGGATATTTTGACACAGAAGATTCACTGACACACACAGAGAAAAAGGGCCTTCCCGGCGGTGCGTGGATTCAGCCACACTTCCCTGAGCCCTATAACCCTGGCTGCGCCAGATCTAGCAGGGACACAGGTCCTCTTTCCCCCAGTGGCCTTTGCTGTGTGTACCAGAAGCACCTTCTGCTCTGCACTGGATCTCAACAAGGGGTCACAGGACACGCACTAAGCAGATGTGCACACATGCACTCCCTGCCCACAGGCTCGCAGTGCATTTTCCTACATGGGCACACATCCGTTCTCTGTGCAGACTCACACACATAGCTCCGCGCACATATCAGGTGCCGGCAGCAGCCCCTCGGTTGCGACAACTCAAAATGTCTCCAGATGTTGCCAGAAGTCCCCAGGCAAGGGGTGGGAGTAGGCATCCCTTCCGCCACCCACCCCGGCCCACCTCCTCGCCACACACACTGCAGCGTCCACACACCGCATCCAGACCTGGCCGGCCTGCCTGGCAGCCCTCCCCTCTGCCTGCCCGCTGTGCCAGGCACAGTGCCTGCTTCCCTCGCAGCCCTGCTGCTGGCGCCTGGCTGGTCTGGCCTACCCAGAAGGCAAGGGGGAGGTGACAGCTCTTTTCCCGGTAGGCGCCTGGCTCATGGAAGAGGCGAGTGTGGATCTAATCTTCTGCTGATTAAATGTCCCTCATTAATGAGTTTCTTTAATTAATGAAGTTTTTGGGTCTGCTCCACTTGCTTTATTCCAGCCACACTCTGCCTCCTCAGCACAAAGCGGGGCCATTTCCTCCGGGTAATTGAGGGAGCTGCAGCCCTTCCTGCCGACGCTGCACTTTGCTGATTGCGCCTGTCAACTCCGGGCTGACAACTCCATTTTTAAACATTTTCTTCTCCAGAAGCCATGCGCACACGTGCGCTTGCACGCACCGACGGGGGCACAGCCTAGGCACCCCACCGCCGTGACACACTAAGCAACGCACGCCCATGCACATGCAGGTCTGAGCTGCCACACAGAGGCACGCAGCCAGCGTCTCCTGCTTGAGCACACACACAGGGAAGCACGCTCTTCTCTGCACTTCCAGCTAGTGCCTATGACATGCACGGAGAACAGCTGCGTGCAACACGTCACCCTCTCATACCTGCATTCCTCACATCCACGCACACCTCACGCTGCACACGTGCTCCTCGGCGCTTGTGTCCGCCACGTCAAACGTGTGCCCATGTGCATAGGTCCCCCACCCCTCCCACAATGCATGCTGTCACCCTTTACTCTCACTCCTGAGCACACACGTAGGTGGCATCATGAGCACATGCGTGTGCACTGGCACACACACAAGCACACCACACACATGCATCAGTCACAGTGCACGCTTTCACACTGCTCACCCTCACTCCTGAACTCACGCACACACACACACACACACACACACGTCACCCCATGTCTGGGTAACACGTGTCCACACACATATAACACGCACGGTCACCTGCGTGTACACACAGATGTGAACACTGTCACACAGCATTTGTGATAACGTAATCTGTGCCCTTTTGTCTCACTCCTGTGTACACACACATAGTGCGTGCCCTCACGGCGCCACCTGGCTCGTACCCAGGACTTACTCACATATCCCCTGCAGCTTACACCTCACATAAATCACACCCCCCCTCCCCCGACTCAAATGCGCCAAGCCAGCCCAAGGCAGGGATGGAAGAGCTGACATCAGGCCAGTGGAAGCAGAGCTCACAGTGGACACCCAACACATCAAGTGACCATGTCACTAAGTCTACCTGTTGTCCAAACAGCCCCGCTTGGCTGCTGTTCAGCCCCAGTGGCTTCCCACCCTGCTGTGACTGGGCACCAGCTCTGGGCTGCCTGGAAGGATGATGGACTTCTTTTTCTTGGTCACGAAGAGCTCTCTGAATTAAAAGCATTTATCTTCTCCTGCTGACGAGGATGCTGGGCTCCCTCCCTATGGGGCTGGCTGGAGGCTGGGCAGTCAGGGTCACTGCTCAAGACCAGGGATGAGGGCACGATGCCTGCCCAGCTCTCCTGCAGGTAGGCGCACAGTGGCATTGTGGCAGGGACTGGAAAGGACAGTTCTTTAAGACAGGAGCTGGCCTATAACAACTGAGAGAAAGCAGTACATCCTCCTGCAAGACTGAAAAGGACCTGATACAAGGAATCAGCTGGGAGAGGCTACAGCAAGGCAGGATGACACCTGTGACAATGCAGCAGGGGCAGCCAGCTTGTGCTGCTGAGGACATCTACTGACTCTTCATCCCCGCCAGGTAAGGTGGACATCACTGTCCTCATATTTCTGCTGGGGAAACTGAGGCCAAGAGAAGCCAGTAAGTGTCAAGGACCGCCTGGAGGCCAGTGGTAGGGATGGGCTCTGAGCACAGTTCCGCCTGTTCCCTGGCCCGTGCCCCTCCTCCCCCGCCTCTGCAGGCTGCTCCTCCTACCTCCAGACTCTGACACACCTGGAGGTACATGCCGTCATCTCCATTTCACAGGTGGGGAAACTGAGGCTGGAGAGCCATGATTGCCAACAGCTCACACAGGGCCGGTTGCACGGTTCATAGAGGACAGGTCAGAGCCTGTGTCCAGGGCTATTTCCACTTCCCTGTGTCTACACTGAGCCCAGGTTGGCTTACAGGCTGCTGGGCCTGTCCCAGTGTATCCTGAGCTATGCCAGGTTGGCTCCTGCCCTCGGCAGCTGCGGGAGCCTCGGGACCGAGGTGGCATCTGCCTTCCAGGCACCTGCCACACACCCGTCTCCAGACACTGTGGACCAGACACAGTCACTGAGTGCTGACACCTCCTGCATGCTGGCACCTCGGAGTGTACCACAGTTTTCCGTTTTGTGGGTGAGAAAACTAAGGCTCAAAGAGAGAGGACCAGACTAAGGACCCACAGCTCCCAGGGGCCACTGGCTGCCCTGGCCTCTTCACCTGGACCAGCACTTTCGAAAGAGTTTGCCATGGAACTGCGTCCTTTTGGGACTTTACAGAGAAGTGCCTGGGGAGACGCCACCACGCCGTCCCTAGAAAATGCCCCAGGAGGGCCGCCATTCTCACACACTGCACAACCCGCATTCCCACACGTCTCCACCCGGGACTGTTCTGGAAAGTCTCTGGGAAATGGAACTAGATGCCATGCTAGGTCCCCTCCAAGGACAGCTGTCCCATTGCTCACAGAGGTCCCCTCCTGAGCCATGCAGAGGGCCTTTACTACTGCAAAAGGGTCCTGGCCCCTTGTTGGGGCCTCCCACTGAGCTGAAGGCCACAGCACAGCCAGGGGGCAGACAACACACACAGCTGGCTTCTGGGGCCTGTCCTAGACACTGAAGGCAGGGGCCACATCCTGAAGACCCAGTGGGGACAAAGGTCTGTACTTGGGTGTGAGTGACCACAAGGCCCCAGCAGGGTGGTGGTTACAGTAAATATGTACACAAGAGGAGGAGACCTGTGGGCCAGAGGGGTGTGCCTGAGCACCCCTGGAGAGGTACGCATAGATGGCAAGCAGCAGGGCTGGGGACAGGTCAAGATGCAAGGGCCTTCCTGTAATAGCAAGCACAGAAAGCGGATATTCGACTGTAATTAGCTTAACAAAACAAACAAAAACAAAACAAAACAAAACACACACACACACACACACACACACACACACACACAGCCCAGGAAGCTGGAGCTAGTGTGAACGCAGGCAAAGGAAGCTACTGTCCACTGGGGGCCCCTCTGTGAACAGAAGTGACCTGGGAAGCTGTGAGGTCGCAGAGGGGGTGAGGGCAGAAGCCAAGGACCAGCCTGGGAGTCCGGGAGGGTGTCTCGGTCACACTGAGAAGCCAGGACTAGACTTTCTTTACACTGAGGTTCGCAGAGCAAGCGTAGGGCCTAGGCCACACAGCAAATCAAGCAGGGGAGAGTCAGTGGTTGGGGTGGGCCAGGTACTAGCACAGAGCCACTGCCTCTGGGCTGGGGGGCCTTGGTCTGAGTCCTGAGTGGTCAGGGGTCGCTGAGGAAGACTCTAACCTCACCAGGCTCATTTCCTCACCTGCAGAGCAGGCGCCACAACAGACTCCACCTGGGCCATGTGACAACTCCAGGTGTTGATGCAGGTGGGCATTGCAGGTACCCCAAGCCAGCGATGCCCGCAGTCACATCAGAAATGGGCCTATGTGCAACAACCTTGCTGTCCAGACACCCAGGGGGCCTTGCAGCACCTGCTTGACCCCCATGACCTCACAGGGGAAGGAGAGAGGACAGGAAACAGATCCCGAGAATGAAGGAGCAAGGTCTCTCCCCTTGCCTGAGTTTGCAAGAAAGTTGGAAGGGTTTGTATTTTACGATGCTTTTGAAATACTGTCTGGGTCAAGGGAAATTAAATACTGCAGCTTTTAACTGGAGTCACACTGAAAACACACCCTTGCAGTAAATAAAAATATGATTTACCACGGTGACACTTTCATTTAGCAACCCCCTCATGCAGCTCATCCGTAATTATCCCCCAACCCGTGAAGGCTCGGCCCTCAGCCCCTCCTGGCAGCACTGGCCCTGGGCTGCACCTCCCCCTCCCCCGGGGCGGGGAGGTGGCAGGGGGTTCACGGGGTAGGCGAGAGTGGCGCTGTCCGGGGAGGCAGTCTGGGTCCGTGTGTGGCTCATTATGCTTGAGATTAAACTGAAAAATCAATTTTTAATTGAATGTATTCTTTGACCAGGCCCTGCTGCCCATGGCTGCCCACTAATGGAATTTCCATTCTCAGCTCCTTCTGTGACCCCTACCCAAACTGCTGACCTCGGAGCAGAGCTGACCAGGCCAGCAGACTGCCCCTCTTGGGCTGCCTAGAACTCAGGCACGCAAAGGGCCAGAGATCAGCCCTGGGCATGCAGGCAGAGAGAGGGCTGGCAGGCACAGGGAAGGGTTCTTGACTGTGCAGGTCACTTCCCTCCACCTCCACATGTGGCCCCTGCTTGTGTCCCTGGGGTCCAGGCCTGGGACTAGAAGACTCAGGGAAGGGACCAGGATAGGGGGCTTCTAGAGCCAAGGGCACTGGGGCAAGAGAGCTGGCTTTGCCCCTGCAGCTCTGTGCCCAGCTGGGAGGGGGCGCATGTGCTCACGGCAAGAAGGACAGGGCCCTCTGATCTGTCCTCTAAGGGGAGCCCTGCACAGTGAAGCCTTGCACCCCATGAGGCCCCATAGCCTGCAGTCCGGATGGCCTCACTTCTGGGGGTGTGCCTACACTGGACTCCTGGGGCAGCTCCACCTGCTCTCTGCCCATCAGCCTCCTTCCTGCACAGGCCGCCCCAGGTATCCCTGGATTTTGGTGTGTGATGTGCCCAGCCTGGAGAGCCAGCAGGCGCCCTGTGGGTACACACACGGGCCTTTCCCTGGGAGGGGACAGTATGTGTGCTGCGCTGGTGAGAGCCTGCAGCCGCTCTCTCCCCTCGCCTTAGGTAGCCCGGGACCCCTGAACTACCACTGCAGGGCCAGTGCAGGGCCAGTGTCCTCAGGACAGGGCCACCGAGTCCTGAGGAGTGGCCCGATCCTGTCCTCACCCTTCTACTGAAACACACAGTACAGGCAGGCACCGAGGGGAGGGCGTCAGGGCGCCTCTCAGGTACCCTCCCTCCGCAGCTGGAAGGCACAGTCCAGGACTCAAGGATGGGCTAGCGGGTAGAGGTGTCTGGCAGAGACCTGTCCACTCTGCTCCCAGCTGTCCCCAGGCCCCAAGTTAAAAGGAGACAAGCCCACCGGTGCTCTCACATGTGTAGTCAGCTCTCACCTGAGGCCAGGTGGTGGGAACCAGGACTAACGCTCTCTGGGGTGCTCAGCAGGGAACGGTTATGGAACCCCGGCCCAGGACAGGGCTGAGCATCTGCATTGCCAACAGGCTCCCGGGTTTGGGTAACCCCACCCACACAATTTCACAGTGAAGCCTTGCACCCCACGTGGCCACACAATGAAACCAAGTGGGAGGATCCCACCCCCAAAGGCCCGAGCTTGCTGGTCTGGACCAAGGCCCAGGTACGGAGACTTCCAGAAGCTGTCCAGGCCGCCCTGAGCTAAGCAGGGCTCTGCAGCTCCCAGAGGGGAGATCCTTGCCCCACTGACCCTGGCCTGCCTCTGACTTGGTACTGCCCTGCCCTGCCTTGGTATCGTCCTGCATGCCACGGTGCCAAGGAGGGTCTCCGAGGTTCGTGGCGCTCTGCACGTGTCCTCCGCTTCCTCTTCAGGCACAGTCTCTAGAAGCCCGTCAGGCTTCTGTCATCGAGGCGGCCTGCCCTGCCCTCCTGGCCCCTTGCTCAGAACCCTACAGACAGGGCTGGATCATCTGCCATGGTGAGTTGGCCTGGGCCTGTGGGTGAGTGGCATTCCTGGCCTTCCCCACCTGGATGCCAGGGGCACCCCCAAGCTGGGCACCCCCAAGCTGAGACACCGTCTCAGGCACTGCCAGGTATCTCCTGCTGAGAATCTGTTTTCACCCAGCCCTGGCCCGCTGCCACGTGGCTCGGGGCTTGCGGATCCTGGGCAGAGCAGGTAATGCTGCACGCTCCTGAGTCTGCCCAAGGCCTCTGGGGGGCGCACTTCCTTTATGATCTAGTGGCGCGGGGTAAGTGGCTCGGTCTTCGGTGAGCGCCGCTGGGATGACAGTGTGGGAGCCAGGCTGGACTTAGCCCCCTCCTTCCCATCCCTGATCCTCCAGCCTGTGAGCAGCCTGTGTCCAGCCAGTGTCTCCAGGGGTTCCCAGCCTCGTGTCCAATTGGAGGAGCTGTTAGTCGGACACATTGAGCTCGGCAGGCCGACAGGGTGTGTGAAGCCCTCATCCTCACAGCTCGGGCGTCTGGAGAAGCCTGGCTGCCCCCCTTAGCTCCAGGGCAGACTTGGGGGCAGAGAAAGTGTGTTCTTCTGGCCACGGGAGCTGCCTGCCGGGAGCATCCCCAGAAGCCGTGTGGGGAAGAAGGTGGTCTTTGCTCCAGGCTCAACCCACAGGGAAGGAGATGGGCGGCGACACCCTCAGCAGAGTGGCCAGGGTGTCTCCTCTGGCTTCAGCAAAGGACAATCAATACTGGCCTCTGCTGGCTCCTGGGCACACTAGGGTCAGACACTTTGCTTCTGATCTTACAGAGAACATAAAACAAAATCCTAAAAGTGGTGAATAAGTGTGAGGTGTTGCCTTGGCCTCTGGCTGCACAGGGCCACTGCCAGGCCCCTGTGCTCTGCCTGGACACCAGCATGGCATTGTCCAGCTCCAAAGTTGCTCACTTTCCCTCCATCCACATTGTCCTGGGGGACAGGACGGCCCAAGGCAGCAGGAGGTTGTGGTCCCAGCCAGAAGAAGGCAGAGCTGGCTGCATCAATGGGTTTGGTGGGAATGCGGAAGCACTGAAGTCCGGGCATTGTCACTCAGAGACCCTCTACAGAGGCCTGGGAGGAACCCAGACCCACACCAGCCCTAGGCAGCCCATTTCACAGACACAGAAACTGAGGCGCAGAGATCAAGTGACTCAGTAAAACAGAGCTGGGGTGTGAGCTCAAAGCCTGCAAGGGGGATCTGGGGATTTAGCTCAGTGGCATAAGCACCTGCCTTGCAAGCAGGCAGTTGTGAGTTCAATCCCTGGTACCCATTAAAAAAAAAAAAAACGCCTGCAAGGGGCTGGAAAGGCAGCAGGTCTGGTCCCTGCCTCGGCCTCCCCTCCTCCACAGCCTTCACTGTGCTGTACCCCAGGGGAGCCTGGAAGGCTCCCTGCTGTCCTGAGAGACAGGCTCTGGCCCCAGACCTAGAGGGGCTCCCCTGGGGAGGGTGGGGCTCCCCTGGGGAGGGTGGGGCTCCCCTTTCAGGAGAGAGGTTCCCAGGGACTCAGCTAAGCCTGGGGCAGGCCAGCTGTCAGCTATGTACACCCCAAGCTCCAGGCCTGCTATCCCATGCATGTCCACACCCCATGAGCCCCGAGCCCAATCTGGGCTCCAGTGACACAGGTCTCCTGTGACACAAGGGGCATCTCATCCTAGCTCTGACAAACGCCTTCGATCCTGCCTTTCTCTCTCATGCTAATGACTGTCAACACGAAACAGAGGCTGTGAAGGGGAAGAAAATTACTCCCTGAAAAGGAATTGACTGATCCCCATCATTTCTCAAGGAATCACTGACCTGTGAATATTTCATTACCCAAAACGCCGCACCATCCATACAAAGCAGCCGCCACCACGCCGCTGTCTGAGGCTGGGGTGAAGGTGGGCACGCAGGGCAGCAGGTGTGGGGCAGGTGCGGGGCCTGCAGCTGGGGCCTGGGGCCCCACAGGTGCTGTGTCGGGCGGTCGGCCCCGTCTGTGCTCCGCGTCAGCACTGCCACGTTCTGGCCTGACCAGGGACCTCTCCCTGAGGACCCAAAGGGACATGTGCCTGGTGGTTGGGAACGTGCATCCAGGGAGCTGCTCTACGTTTGGGGATGGCCCAGGCTAAAACTCCCTGCTGTCCCCTCCCTGGAGCTGCCACACCCGCATCTCCCAGACCCTGCCAGCAGAGTTCTGGAATCATGTCCTGCCCAGGGTCCCTCGCAGAGCCTCGAAGCTATGTACACCCCACTCAGAATTTTCCTACTCAGAATTTTCCTACTCTTGGATTGGTCCGAATCGAAATGGTTTTAGAAACTCAGGCTGCCCTGCTGTGGCCTAGGTGACAAGGAGGGG
>PVJX010036687.1:0-17449 GCA_004027295.1 Dolichotis patagonum | reverse complement strand
AAAAAAAAAAAAGGTAACTGCACACACAAACAACCTTGGCTGAGAGTTTAACTCAGTGGCAAAAGCACCTGCCTGGCCAAGTGCAAGGTTGTGAGTTTGATCCCCAGTACCAAAAAAAAAAAAAAAAAAAAACTACTTTGGGAGCTGGGGATTTAGCTTAGTGGCATGAGCACTAATCTTGCAAGTGCAAGGTCATGAGTTTGATCCTCGGCACCTGAATAAATAAATAAAAACTTCTTTAAAAAAAATAAAAGATAAAATCGAGATTGAAAGCAGTACCATTTCTATGAAGTCTACAGATAAAATAGTGTAAGATGAAAATTATTATAAACAGTTTGGTGGCTATAATTTTGAAAATGAATAAAATTAATTCCTTAAAAGACATAAAATATTAGGAGGAAATAGATAACATAAATATATCTATGTTTATTGAATAACAAAAAAAACCCAAGATCCAAATAGTTACACTGGTGAATTCTACTAAGTACTAAAGGAAAGCATAGTGGTAAATATGTAAAATTCCTCCAGAAAAATGAAAAATAGAGAATTCCTAAACTATACCACATGGCCATTATTACTCTGATATTACAAACAGAAGAAAAATGAATTTTCTTCATTAACAAAATCAAAAATTTATTTGCAAAAATGTAACAGAAGAAAACTGATAATACACAAAATCACATATCACAAAGTTGTGTGATACATTACAGTAATAAAAATTTGATTTAACATGCAAATGTCAATCTAATTTTGATGTGATATGCTCAAAGATAATTGATTTGAGATTTTTTTATCTTTTCTAGTGTCTAATATGTCCTTTAATCAATTATTAGTAACATTTCATTGAAAGTAAATCATTTAAAGGTGAAGTTTCATCTCAAAATTTATGTTGTATTTTTATTTGGTTCAAAATATTTTTTAATTTTTTTATTTCTTTCACACATTAATTATTTAGCAATATGTTATTTAATTTCTACACACTTGGCAACTTTGAGACATTTATGGGATTGGAGTCTGTACTTTTTACATTTATTTATCCATTCCTCAGTGTTCTTTATTTGTGATATTATCTTCAAAGCTGTCTATTTCTGAAGATCTGTCCAAACTCATACATAATACTATAGCTGATCAATTCAATACTCAGTGACAAATTCAAGTAAAATAAATATAATAGATCATATTGATGTAAGTGGAGAATATTAAAATATCTAATTAATATTTTGGCTTTTCATTTATAAAAATAATTTATCTTTTTCAGTTTAAATAATACTCATAATAAACAATTAAGTACATCAATATTAAGGTGATACACAGTTCAGGTTTACAACATATATTTTAATAATGATCTTGTAATGGTAGTTTATATCTATTACAACTAGTTCTTTCTGGTATTTAATGTTATTAATTAAACATTCTGTTGTTAATATAAGTATTTGTTGAGAATTTATAACTGCATAGTGAAAATATTGCTTTATACAGGGATAAATGTCTTTTAAGAAATCATTAAAGTGTCTATTTAACCTCAATTATGAGCCTATTCAATTTCAATTTAATGCCTGGTTAAGTATGTTTTGGGGAAATCATTTAGGCTATTTCTAAAGATAAAATGAAGGAAGTAAAGAAGGAAAAGAGATCTGAATAATTTAGCCAAAGATAAATTTTAAGGTACAAATTAGCTAGGCCAAATGTCTTTTTAGATCATATATATTAGATGCTCTTTTTAATTCTTGAATTATTTTGTCTCTATAAAATGACATTTATATTTCATTAAAACCACTGAGGAAATCTTTATGATCTTATTTGTTTGCATTTGTACATCAAGGTCATATGAAGTAACTGAATTTGACAGAATGTATAGAGGTGATATGCAGCAAATTCTTATTAAAAGCTTCTTAACCTGAAGTAGAAACACTAAATAGTATCCATGTTTTGTCAATTTTCATAGAGTATGAAATTTTATACTGTATTTTACCCAAATTTTATTACAGTTTATAAAATACTCTTAAACTATGATTTCCTAAATGTTTTAAATATAAAACCAGTACTGGATTGCTTACATTTGTATAAAGAAATGAAGTCTCAGACACTAAAGTTTACACAATATAATTCCAACAATACCAGAAAGCAAGCATTTTATTTATTAATTATGTGGTTATTTAAAGGACTCATAGAATAATGAGTTTGCATTTGCTATACCATTCTCCTAGACAATGAATTATAATCAAAGATTGCAATTGTGTAGAAAGTTATCTTTTCAATCTAAAAGAGAAAATACTTCTGTGAAAATAAAATCATAAAAATATTTTGGAAAAGAGCATGAGCTGAAGGCCTCCTCAGTGAATTCTACATAGCTGTGCAGCTTCAGGAGCTTTCTCTGAATCTTGTGAGTCCCACCCAGGACCCCAAACAGTCTGGGACCTTTGTTTGATCACTGGGGTCCTGCTTGGGCCCTCCCAGCAACCCCAAGCAGCAGGACAACTTCAGTGGGCTGAATGGTGCAAGCTGAAGGCCTGTACAACAAACCTCATCTAGCTGTGTAGCCTTAGTATGTTGTGCAGAACACGGCAGGGCTCCACCCAGAGACCCCAAGAAGCTGGGGAGCTCTGGTGTACTGGGTGACTTGAGCTGAAGGCTCAGTGCACTTTGTCTACTGTTCAGCCTTGATACTCCACTCAGAACCTGGAAGAGTCCTGCCCAGGGACCTCAAGCAACCAGGCAGCTTCAGTGAGCTATGTGGGGTGTGCTGAAGGTCCATCCAGCATACTCCTCCCAATTGGGGAACCTTTGAGGGCCACTAGGGACCCAGTAAGGTCTGCTTAACATCCCCTACTCAGCTGGGCAAACTTTCTGCAGTACAGACAGCCATCCTCAATCCAAGAAACAACTGGGACTTTGCATTCAAGTGCCCCAGGGGTATACAGGAAAATTACAAAATGAAAGAGCAAAATGCAATCACAAACTTCCATCCCATCCCAAACAAGGCTAGGGGAAGAAAACGTCAACCATGCACCTGAAACTTCTGAAGTGATAGCAACTGAAGTAAATAAACATCACCATGAAGCTATAAAGGGACTCAGATCAGAAATAATCTCTCTGGTAAAACAAAAATTGATAAATGTAAGGAAAGAAATGCTGAACATATTTAAAGAAGACATATTTAAAATAATACAGGAGCATGGCAAAATGAAGGAAACTTTGAATGAACAATATAAGAAAGAACAAGAATGCATAAAACAGATTCATAGATATATTGAGGAAATCAAAAATTCCATCAAAAGCTGTCAAAACTGCCTCAATAAATGTGAAGATAGAATTTCAGACCTCAAAGACAAGATTGCAGCTAGTGAACAGGGAAGGAAAGATCTTTTAAAAATGACAAGGAGTAGGAATTAAAAATTAAACATTTGCAAGATAATGCAAAGAAAATATAAGATTAATAGTTGTAAATAAAACAAAGTGACAACACAAATGATATAGAAAGAATATTTACAGAAATAACAGCTGAAAATTTCCCAAACATGGGAAAGGAAACTGAGATACAGATAAGTGAAGCATATAGAACTCCAAATAGCCATAACCAAAATAAGTCTATACCCAGACATATAATAACCAACATCCCAGAAATTCAACATAACAAAGAATATTAAAAGATGCTAGAGAAAAGAAATCACCTATAAAAGGAAGCCTATCAGAAAACAACAGACTTCTCAACACAAACAATGAAGTCAAGAAGAGCAT
Source organism: Dolichotis patagonum (assembly GCA_004027295.1). Taxonomy (NCBI): domain Eukaryota; kingdom Metazoa; phylum Chordata; class Mammalia; order Rodentia; family Caviidae; genus Dolichotis; species Dolichotis patagonum. The sequence continues at coordinate 13,711 of PVJX010036687.1, read as the reverse complement.
GGAGTGAAGTATTTCAAATCCTAAAGGAAAATGGCTTTCAACTTAGAATGATGTACCCTGAAAACCACCCTTCAAAACTGATGGAGAAAGAAGATACTTCCATGATAAGGAATAGCTAAAGAACTTCATGACCACCAAACTACCCCTCTAAAGAATACCGAATGACATTCTAGATAGACCTAAAAATAACTATGACTTCAAGAACAGAAAAACAGAACAAAAAATCAAACAAAAAACAGAACAACAGAAAAAATTCAGGAGAGCAAACAGTTAAACAGAGGGAAAAGATGAAGAACCAACAGCAGAAAGATAACATGACAAAAATAAGCCAGCATATATCACTTATAACCATAAGGTAAATGGCCTCAATTCACCAATTAAAAGAAACAGACTGGCAGAATGGATCAAGAAAACAACATCCAACCATATGCTGTCTACAAGAATCCCATCTAACATGAAAAGAAATTCATACACTGAAAGTTAAAGGATGGAAAACAATACTTCATGCAACAGGAACCCCCTCAAAAACAGGGGCAACTATTCTGTTTGCAAACTATGTGCACTTCAAACCAAGAATGATCAGAAGAAGTAGAGAACATCCACTAACATACTGGTTAGGGGAAATTTTCAGGAGGAAAAAATAACAATCTTAAATATATATGCACCAAATATGGGAGCATCCAGCTATATAAAGCAAATATTAACAGAAATGAAAAATCAAATAAGCAATAATACAATTATACCAGGAGATCTTCACATCCCATTGACACAGAGACAGATCAACTAGACAAAATCAGCAAAGAAATAAAAGTACTCAAACTTGTGAACAAATGGACTTAATAGACATATACAGTATGTTCCACCCAACAACAGAATATACATTCTTCTTAGTTTCACATGGGACATTCTCTAAAATAGACCTTATACTAGCCCATAGAACATGATTAAGTGAATGAAAAAGAATTGAAATTATCCCATGCATATTATCTGATCATAGTGCCATAAAACTGGAAATTAATGGCAAAAGAAACTGCAAAAACTCCATAAACACATGGAAACTAAATAATACACTCCTGAACAATCAATGGGTCACAGAAGAAGTTCAAAAAGAAATTAAACAATATCTACAAGCAAATGAAAATGCAATTACAACTTACCAGAACCTGTGAGAATCAATGAAAGCAGTCCTTAGAGGAAAATTTATTACAATGAGTTCCCACATCAGGAAAACAGAATGAACACAAATAAACAACCTGATGTTACACATCAAACATCTAGAAAAAGAAGAGCAAGTCAAGCCTAAAGCCAAAAGAAGGGAGGAAATTATAAAGATCAGAGTAGAAATAAATGCAATAGAGAGTAAGAAAACAATACAAAAAATTAACAAATCTAAGAGTTGGTTCTTTGAAAGAACATAAAATTGATAAGCCACTATGAAATCTTATCTTGAAAAAGGAAAGAAAAACCTCACATTCATACAATGAAAAAGCGCAAAATCACAACAAACTCTGTGGAAATAAGGATCATTAAAACCTTAAAAAAACCTTTAACAGGTTTGATAGCACAGAAGAAATGGACAGATTCCTAGAAACATGAATTGTCAAATCTGAATCAAGAAGATGTAAAACTGCTGAATAACCCAGTTTCAGTTAATGAAATTGAAAATATAATTAGAACTGGTAATTACCAACAAAGAAAAGCCCAGGTCCAGATGGATTTACAACTTAATTCTACAAGAAATTCAAAGAAGACTTAATGCCAACACTCCTCAGTCTCTTGAATGAAACTGAAAGAGAAGCAATTCTCCCTAACTCATTTCTGGCAGCAAGTATTACTCTAATACCAAAACCAGAGAAGGATACTACCAAAAAAGTAGACCTACAGGTCAATTTCCCTAATGAGCATAGATGCAAAAATCCTCAATAAAATACTGGTAAACAGAAAGCAACAAGTGATCAAGATGATTATACACCATGACCAAATGGGATTCATCCTAGGAATGCAGGGTTGATTCAACATATTCAAATCAATAAATATAATTCATCATATCAATAGAACCAGAGATCAGAATCACATGATGATTTCAGTAGATGCAGAAAAAGCTTTTGATGAAGTCCAGCACTCATTCATGATAAGCACACTATGGAATATATGGTCTCTACCTCAATCTCATAAAACCCATCTATGACAATACAATAGCCAGCATCATATTAAATAATCAAAAACTGAAGGCTTTCACTCTAAAATTAGGAACAAGACAGGCTGCCCACTATTACCACTCCTATTCAATATAATGCTGGAAACATTAGCCATAAAAAAATAGATGAGAGATAAATAAAAGAAATAAAGGATAGCAAAAGAAGTTAAATTATCATTATTTGCAGATGACATGATACTGTACATAGAAGACCCCCTAAAACTCCATTGAAAGACTTCCAGATGCAATAACCAGATTCAGTAATGTAGCTGGATACAAAGTCAACACTCAAAAATAAATAGCGTAGATCTTGCAGACATAGGGGTAGGCAGAGAACTGATGAACAAAAATTAAACTGCATGGGAAATGTTTTCCTGAATCGACAACTAGGATCTCATCTTATTAAAAAGTTTTTGCATGTCAAAATAAATCTCCAACAGAGTGAAAAGTCATGAATTGGAAAAAAATCTTAGTCAACTATCTCTCAGGCAAAGGACTTCTATCTAGAATATATAAATAATTTTAAAAAATCAGGCCTCTGAAGTTCAAAGACCCAGTCCAAAAATGGGCATCTGAGATGAATACACATTCCTCAGCCAAAGAAATACAGATGGCAAATAAATACATGAGAAAATGTACAGCATCACTGATCATTAGAGAAATGTAAATTAAAACAAGAAAGAATGGTCAGGATCAAGAAAACCACCAATAACAAATGCTGGGGAGGCTGTGTGGAAAAAGGAACTCTTCTGCACAGTTAGTGGGAGTATAGACTGGTGCAACCACTGTGGAGGCCAGTCTGGAGATTCCTCAGAAAGCTGGGTCTGGAGGTCCCATTTGACCCAGCTATTCCAATTCTGGGCATATTCCCAGAAGAACTGAAAACATCATATCACAGTGATATTTGTACACCCATGTTTATAGCAGCACAATTTGTAATGGCTAAGTCTTGGAAACAAACCAAATGCTCATCAACTGAGGAATGGATTTAAAAGATGTAATATTTTTATACAATGGACTACTCAGCTATAAAGAAGTCCACACTGAGGCTTTTATAGGTAAATAGATGAGACTTTAGATCATAATCATAAGTGAAATAAATCAAACTCACATGTGTCAATACTGTATTGTCTCCATTGAGTAAGAAACTGAAAGAGTAAGATAAAAAATCTTCAGTAAATATGGTGAAGGGGTAAGAAACTGCTCAAAGAGGAAAAAATAACTCAGGGAAAAGGAGAAAAGAAGGAAAAGAAAATAAAAATTTATAAATTTGTACATATGAACTTTAGATTACCAAGATGATTGCTCTACTAGTTCTATTAGTTTTTGAAACAAAACAGTTAACATTCATAGGATTAGATCAATTTTGCATATCTATGTCTGGTAATTCGAATAACACTTTTAAGAATAATTGTGAGAAACAACAAAACTTATTATGTTCCTACCACCTTGTTTTGAAAGCCCAGATTGTTATTGTTTGGGGCTGTTTGTTATTGTTATTCATCTTTTTTGTTTCTTGTTTTTCTTATACTTTTGTTTCATTTTGTTTTCCTTCTAATACAGAGAGGATAGATGTACATATATAGGCTTACATATGCCTAGAACTTCTCCTAAAGAGTTTACTAGAATTGATTTTTTTTACATGTGATGGTATGAACAGCTATATTGAAGAAAAACAGACATCATCATAGCCATTGCTGATTTCCTATCACCTTGTTTTGAAGTCCAGTAATGCATTTATTCTTGATTTTGATTGGTTTTGGTCTGTTTTCAATTATCTGATTTCAATATGTGTGAAGGTATGAATATCTATTTTGAAGAGAGCAAGAGATATTATGGTAGCCATTATTGATCCACTATTGCCTGATTTTGAAGGCCCATAAGGCTCTCATTCTTTGGTTTTGATTGGGCTTATACTATTTTGTTTTATATTAATTTACTGTGTGTGAAGATATGGACAACTATTTCAAAGCAAACAAGAGACACTGTGGTAGCCACTGTTGATTTCCTGTTGTCTTGTTTTGAAATCCTGTGTTATTGACATTGTTTTGCTCTGAACTGCTTTGTTCTGTTCTGTTTCATTATCTTTCAAATAAAAAAATATTTTGTAACTAATCATAAAAAAAGGTATAATTGAAAACATTTCAGTGTTAGAAGAAATAGGAAATTATTTCTAAGTGAAAGAATTACTGAGGTTTTATTATAGAAATTAAAATTTAACTTAAAATGTTTTTATATCAAGAAAACAGGTCACCGATGGAGAACTAGAAACATTCTAATAAATAAAGGTTCTAGTGGCTGGCTGCAGGTTTAGCTAAAGGACACTGCTTGACAAACCTGGAGAGGAGACAAGACAGTGACTTTCACCACTGACTGGCCCAATGAGTGATTCAACGTCAAGCTAAGGAGTTCACACACTGAGGATACGTAACAAAATGAATGATTTACTTATAATTTCAAAGGGAGACTTAGATTAACCTATTTCTTTCTTTTGTATTTATTTATTTATTTTTATTATTTTGAAGGTAGTGAAATACAACAGAACAAGACAGAACATAGCCAATTGAGACAGTGCATTGAATTTGGTACAGAACATAGTAACTGGTTACTGGGATAACAGTAATAGGTGCCATAGTATATCTCTTTATCTTCACAATTGTTGTTCTTTCAATCAGATATAGCAAAATTGAACCAAATAGAGAACATTATAGAACTTATTAAAACAGAATACTGAATAGAGCAATACAATTCATCAGAACAAAGCAAAACAGTGATAACAATATTTTCCTGCAAAGAGATGGTAGAAGGAAATACTCCCCTGTTTACTATATTACATGTGTTCAGCCTCCCAAGAGATGCTCAGACCTCTGGCTCCCACTTGATAATGGGGTGGAGGGTGAGAATGGGATGTTTGATTCTCAGCCCTTGCGCTGTAGACTCACAGCTGCTTGCCAGGGAGGAGAGCTGGTTACTTGGTTTCCCAGAGTCCTAAGTTCTAACTTAGCGTGGATCTCGGGAGACTCTGGCTAGTTCTCCCCCGGGACAGCTGCCACTTGCCAGAGCCATGGCTGCTTTTTGCATAACATATATATTTGTTTAAATAAATTTGAATATGCTTTGGCAGGGAAACAAATGAAAGTAAATGGTTCTCTTCAGAAGACCAAATCTAAGGCTAGCCCGGCCCCTGAGAACATTACTCTTGTGCCAAATTTTGGACTATATTTTCTTCAGTAAATACTGTAAAAAAGTCTGCTTGTGTCTCACTTAATGAAATAAATATAATTTTTACTTCTCTTCCAATAGCTTTTCAATAATCTTGCTACAGCCTGCCGTTGTTTCTATGGTGCTGCAGATCTTCCAGAACTCATGAAAAGCATTCTGTACCCCTCTTCAGATTGTGGTGTTAGTGTCTCCACAAGAAGTCATCAGCTTCAAAGAACAAGCAAATCTGTTGGTAATTCTTCATGAGAATGAAATGCTAAAGGTTTATTTTTCTGTTTGTTTTTGTTTTGTGGGCCTGTTTTGTTGGCTTGGGTTAGCTGATCTATCACTTCACACTCAGGTTTATAAGTGGGATAAAATTCAGAACAAACTAGTTTAAGAGCAAATTGTTTGATGTGACTATAATATTACATGCAGAGTTAGCTTGAGACGCAGCTAGATAAAATGTCCCACTGTACAGTATTTTTCTCCCTCTTTCTGTCTCTCAGCCACACCTTTCTCCCAGCTCATTTCACATTCATCAGAGTTTTCTTCATCTTCCAAAGACACTCTTAGTAATTTCGGATTTGGCAAGCTTTACTGACTTTGATTTAAGGGAAGAATGAAAGCATCTTTTCCAGAAGTTCTACCAACAGTATGGTTTTTTTTTCCAGTACTGGAAACTGAGTCCACAGTCTTCATATTGGGCTTCATCATGTCCCCAGCCTGCATTTCCATTGGATGGCACTTGGCAGTGACACGATTGTATTTTCTGTCATATTTTGTAAAAATACTTACAAAAGAAGACTTCAGAACTTCTTCAGAGAGTGGAAGAACAGTGGGGTATGTTTGAAGAAAGGGGAACTTATGACATTATATCTTCTATTATAATTTTTTAAAATTTATACACTCACCATAATTTTGACCACATGTCATGTGTCTGGACTGTCCACTGGGTCTATGAAAGCCCTTTTGTTGATAGGCACACCTACTCCATTTTTTGTCTTACCTTTAACAGTGAATCTGTTCAAAGTTCCATTCAGTTGTTAAGTATTATGTGTGGATGTTTTCAAGTATTTTTCTCATCTTACAAATAAGAAATATTTCAGGAAAATATTAGCATAATGCTAGATCCCCATATCACTGTTTTGTTCAGGATTTAAGATTTCCAATTTCTGGTATTTTCAGCATTTATTCTTCCTATGGAACCCACTGATATTGCCTAAGCTCCAGGGATTCCTTTGGGTATTGGCTCCACCTTCTACTGGGCATAATAATCGAGTATCGCACTTAACCCAAGATTTAACAGATCTTAGGAAGGGAAGGTGGCAAGCACAATATCGAATTTAGTTTAACAACTTCTTTCCAGGATTTCTCCCTCTCTCCCCCAGCTGCTTATGGAATATATCAAGGCTTATATAGATTTTTTAAAGTTCATTCAGCATCTTTGATCTTGACCAGTGTATCATAGTAATCTGCTAACAGCTACTTCATTGTAGCCAGTAACAGCCTCTTAATTAATTAATTAATTAATTTCATACTGGAAATCAAACTCATAAACTCATGCTTGCCAGGCGGGTGCTGTGCCACTGAACTATATTCCCAGGCCTCTTAATTTTATTTTTAAATATACACTTTTTAAATGCTTCTGTGTTCATATATGTGTGGTAAGAATTAAATCTATAGGGTTTTCCATATAAAATTTTGAATTTTTGTAAGTAAAATTCATGAATTTTTCCATATCTAATAAAAAGTACAAAATCTGAAGAGAAAAAAATAGGTTCAATTATGTAAATAAATAAAATGAACTTTTATCTTTCAAAATAATAGCTACACTACCAGTAGGTATAATTTTTAAAATATATTCAAACATCTGCAGTGATGTGAAAGACCCCGTGAGTCCTGATGGATGAGCTCCTTCCTAAACCGTAGCCTGGGTCCTCTGAGTGTTCTTTCTCAGCTAGGATTCATCTTAGGTCCTCTTTTATATGTGCCAGTGTAACTCAGTGTTACATAATATTCAGTCAGTGTTTTTTATGTCTCTGGCACCATTTTAAGTATGCATTATCACACTAAAGATTATAGATACAAACATGAAAAATAAACAAATAATTGTGTTTCATTCTTGAAGACAACATTGATATTGCACACTATAATCAAAGTGTGCAAACTTAATACATTTAGTCTTCTGGATGCATTAATAATCCAGAAATATCAAACAACAAGCCACTGACTTCTAGTAGACTTACTTTGATTCCTCCTGTCTGTTGATCACAGTGTTGATCACAGTCATACACAAAGACAGGACATTAAATGGGAGCTTTTGAAAGACTGGGAAAACACAGCCTGCATGAAACATTTAAAGTGTTCTCGTGAATGTTGATGTCTTACAAATTTTACAAGCAATATACATGCACTTACAGCATCAATGTGGGGTAGTGCGCTGGCCCAACTTTAAAACTCTTTTTTGTAGGGTTGGTGGCGAGATTCTACTTCCCGCAGCTCCTGTGTGTGGAGTTAGGCAGTGAAAGAGAGGGAAGTCAGCCTTCCCTCCGGTTCTCTGTGTTACAAAGCCTAAGAAAAAAAATGAATGTTTGAATATTACATGGAAGGACTAAGTTGCTTAATTTATTGATCAAAATTTGCCCATATATCAAACAGGGAAGTTTATACTATGAGAGTTGCCATATTGTTATTTGGTGGCTATTTTTAATACTCAATACACAGCAGCTACAGCTGTCAGTTGTTTGTTGATAACAGTGTGATATTGGACATGCTTACTTCCTTCTATTAAGAAAGGAACGGGTCTTCCTACATTTTTAATCTGACATGTAAGTAATTTAAATAATTATATGTATTTTAAGACTTTTATATAGAAATAAATTTTATAAATAATAATACAAAAATTGAAATTTAAGATGAATAAATAAATTACATTATTACAAATTTTCATTTTTTAATATTGTGTCTTTGCAGGAAAAAACAATGTCAAAAATATATGCGGAGAATGCTTAACTTTTAGGTGTTTTAAATTAATGCACTTTTAAGGGAAGAAAGTTAGCACTAAATCCTACTAAATATTAAATTTTATATGTTCTGCTTCTGGATATTTTCAGTGATGTATGTACTTTGAATTATAACTAAAAATGTTGACTGCTTTAATTTTACAGTGTGGAATTTCATTTTAATTCTGTATGTTAATACAAAAATTTAACATTCTATTTATTCAATTGTTAAAACTTGAATCATATATTACCAATTCAGCTTTTTGAAATGTTCGATGATTATTTTAAAATCGTCCAACTAATTTCAAATTTGAAATAATTAGCTGCATTAACAGAATAAGGTTATCTTCTTGTCATGCTGAGTCTGTGTAATATTTTCTACATAATGCTGATTTATGAAGATAGAAAATCATCTAATATCAGAAACAGATTCTTTATGATTTTATACTGAATCAAATTATGTACATAATATAATTACCAGTATGTTTACACTGGAAGCTAAATTCTTTTTAAAATGTACATGAGAGTATTTGTACTATATGTATGTGTATGTGTATGTGTATGTGTGTGTGTGTGTGTAAATATGTGAAATATATATATATATATCACTTAAATTTTAATGAAATGGGGCTTGGAGTAATAATTTAATAGTATATGTAAATATACCATATAAAGAAATCATAAATTGCATAATTCATAATGTTGAATTTTTTATCATAATCTCACTGAATTACTTCAAATTTTTGTTTTTAAATATACTGCTTGTGCACCTTTGATTTTGCATATGCAGCTAGTATTCTATGGGACCTATTTCTTTCTTATCTGAAGATAAATACAATTCTGGATTCCTGAGTAGTATATCTAATCAGTTTAAAATCATAATTTTCAAGAATTGTTTAATTTTGGAGAATTTGAGAATATTATTTAAAATCAGGTTTTATGTAGAAAAAACTAGAAGTATGAATTAATAAACCCACAGCATAAAATTCTCACTGTTGCTTTTTTGAACTTTTATGTTAGAAATGGTTTATATGAAACAAGTATTTTTTTGTGGTATGAATCTGAAATATTATTTTTCTCCTTCACAAAAAATTCATGAAAATGTTTAACTCTATTTGCCTTGAAAGCAATAATGATTGGCTATAGAATTATTGTCTTTTTTAAATTTCTAAATGCTACATCCTTTAGCTCACTTTTTATGAAAAGCTGTTGCTTCTTTTCTTCTTATCTCTAGTTTTACTATACTCTACATCTATTTTTGCTCAAGTTGACATTAGGTACAATATGCTAGCTAATCATTTCAAAAATTCTTACTTCAATGAATTCTGGAAATAAAATAAATATCTTTGAATCTAGTGTTTTGTTTAAAAGCTTAATTTATATATAAATGTCCTGAAAAAAGTATTTAAAAACTAACTTTTCTAAGAAAATCAGAAACCATTGCACTCAATGGACAAATTTAATTTCCATAGTATATTTTTTGCTTTCGATTATTTTTTATTATAATTTGGATCACATAATTGTATGGAATTATTTAATGTCAAAAACATTTATATTCCTTGTTAGCAATAAATAAGCCATAATGATCCATGTGTGTCATCTACTTATGTAACATCTTTAATTTAATAATTTCTTAGAGTTATTACCAATGTATACTTGGAAAATATTAACATAGTTCTTCTTTATGAGGACTTTGTTCCACAATAAAAGTAAAAACACTGCAAGTATATATTCTATTTAGTGACCATAATTGCCTTGTAGCATAAAATACATATTTAAAAATCAAAATTCAAAACAAAATCATCTGTTTGTTAATAAATTAATGGTAGAATTGACCTTTACATTACTAGAATCTTTCACTCACACTGTAACCTTTCTTTTTGTTTTAAGATTAGTATAACATTTAATTCTATAAATCCATTTGCTTAGAAAATAAACCTTTATAAGTAATACTGTTATTACTGTTACTGTTACTGTTAGTGTTACTGTTATATTTTCTAATTGTGTAAGCTATACTTAGTTTTGGGCTTTTTGAAATGCATGTAAATCCTTTAGAGTTACTAGATTAGAGTAGTACTAGAGTACCAGAGAGTACTAGATTCCAGAGTACTAGATTCCATAATTTCCATTCCATTCTATAATTTCCAGCTAACTCTGGAATCTAGAGTACTCTAGGGTACTCTAGATTCCAGAGTTAGCTGGAAATTATACTCTAGAGTACCCTACAGTACTCTAAATTCCAGAGTTAGCTGGAAATTATAGAATCCCTTATCATTTAGAAAATGTGATTGTCATGTAAACAGTTTTAATTAAGCAAGGTTTACATTCATAACATACCAACATCAATCAGTATGAGGGCTTCCTTGTTTTCCATTTACTCAGATTTTTATCTTTTATTCCCACTCCTTCACTCTTTTCTGTATCCTTATAGGAACTTGTTGAGTTTAATTGACATAAATCCTTAAATTAGGATATTAGTATGTGTTCTTGTAATTAAGAATATGTCATTTAATTTACGTACATCCTATTTTTCTTTCACATATTGTATGTTCTGTTTTAGAACTATTCATTGTTTCTTCCAGTTTGTGTGTTTTAATTTATTCTTACATTGTAAATAGGACAATTATTTTGTATTCTTATTCACACAAGCCTTTGTCTTACAGGTTGACGTATGTAAATTTGGCTAAAATTTCACAGCAAGATGAAGAGAAAAGAGATTGAGAGAGAACCAGGGGTGAAATGTGTATTCTGACAAACTTACTGAATTTGCGTTGTCTTCTTTGTACTCTAGTTGACCTTGTTATGCTATGCTACAATTTTAGAGTTGGGTTTGAGTACTAAAGGCAGCTGGTAACCTATTGTTGGAAAAATTTGCTGAAAGTTCCAGCCAAGGTTGCCAAAGAGGATGCTGCAGTTTGCCATTCCTGCAAAATGTCTGGGAATTGTCTTTGGCTTTAAAGTTTACAGTGCCCCTAGAAAGACAACCTGGTGCAGATTCAGACCTAGAACTGAACCCCGTGCCTAACATTTTCAAACTTTGTGACATTACAAAGGTTACTAAAAAAATCTCAACAATGTCAGCTTGGTTATCTGCCGCATAAGAATGCTTTATATAATCAATTTCACAGTAGCAAGAATAACATACGTAAAGTGTTACACCGCAGAAGGATTCCTCTTCCATAGTGTGTAGCTTGGTGGGTCTTCCTATTTGACAATGTTGTCTACTTTTAAAATTTAATTAAATATTTACCAGTTTTATTTTTTTTTAAAAATATATAAATATATGTATCTTATAAATGTTAGATTTAAGATATGGCATTCAATAGTGAGCTAACCATATGCCTTTTGAAGAGAATTAATACATTTTCAAAGCTACTTTCAAAGTTTCACCAGAGCTTTGTGGCTTTGGTCTTCCTGCGGGACAGCAGCAAGTGTCAGTTAGATTCACTGTCCCCAGGATTAGGACACAGGGACCTTTGGGGAGGGCAGTAATATTACTAAATAGGTTTCAGCCAGGAAATGCCAGCACTCCAGCAAAATCTCTTTCTGTTTCACTCTGCTGTCAGCAGATAAAGAATGAGAACTTTGCACACCTTCTTCAAATTATAATTTGCCTTGTATGGAATGTTCGCTAATGGCTTTTGTTTTCTTGTCCTGAGGCATACATCTCTGTCTGTTTGTGCCTTTTGTAAATGAGTTCATTTTTTGCCATTATTTCTTATTTGTACCTGTCAGATTTTTAATTATATAATCAAGAAGCTATGGGTCCTCACTAATAAAAATGTAGCATCAGAGCATTGTGATGGGATTGTAGCAAGCAAGTTCTGAGGTCATCAGATATTACAAAAATATAAAGATTCCAAACTACCAAACATGTAATCTGTTTCACTCCAGGGCAAGCTTAATCCATGTAGGAAATTCCCACTTTGGTAATGTTCATTGAAATTCAGTTATTAGCATTGTAGTATTCAATGAAATAACATGCCACTGGCTAATATTTGAAATAAAGAACTTTAGGAAAATAAGATTAAGGACAAAGAGATTTTCATAGGTTCACTTAATGAAAACAGCTATATTGAGAAATCCTTCTAAACAGTTTAGAACTACAGTGAGGTTTCAGTGTGATTAGACAAACTGAGGTCTAGAAAGTTTATATCATTTGCAGGGAGGCATAACCTGATTGGTTCTTTCCAAGTTATTATCATTCTGGGTGAAACCACTGTTTTGTTTATTCTTTCTTGCTTTCATATCCTTTCTCTCTATGCTTTGTTTGTGTCATTACTTGAATTGACTGGTAATATAAACAGTTTAAAATAACCATGCCTGTATGTTATTTAACTTGAGGTATTGTATATTAAAACATTTATAGCAAACTCCATAAGACTTTATACATCTTTTCATTGAAAGGTTTTGTTTCATATTAAAATTGATTTATAAAACCAAATTCTCTAATGAAAACAAAAACTCAATTTGTATATGTGATGAAATGAATTTATAAATAAAAACCCTTATTTTTCTGCTTATATATGATCTGTATTGTACAAGCAGATTTTTGGCCTTTTATTTTTTCCTCCTTTAATGTGAGTAAGTGTGACATAGACACATCCTAGGACAAAGCAGTCCCAGGTCTCTGAGTGAGAAATCTGCTGACACCTGAACTGGCTTCTATTGGAATTTGTTTTTGGCTGATCTTTACATGACCTTTGAAATCCTGGCGTCTGACCTGCCCTGGGCTTGGAGTCCATGGCTCTAAGCCTGGCTGCTTCAGGGACTTTGTCCTCCCGATTTAGCATTTTCTGGACTTCTCCATCTGTCTTAACCCTCTGGAAGCCAAGGTATGAAAAGCTGGTATTTTCTTTTTTGTTAGTTAATCTTAACTCTCTGAAAGATAAAATATGGGAGTAAAATCAAGTGGGAGCAAAATCAAGCAAAAGCAAAAGAAAACCAAAATAATCACATATCTTTTTCTAATGGTTATTCTGTCCCCAAAAATATATCACTGTCCAAATATTTGCTCATTGAGGGAGAACAAAGGAATGAAATGGAAAATGTCAGATGCTGGGAGAACTTTGGCAACTGTGTACACAAGGAGATTTGGTTAGGTGACTCTATTTGTGCTTGAAAACTTCTGAATGAGAAATGTCTAAAATTACTATATTGCCAGATTAAAATACTAGAATGGTTCAAGATCATAAGCACAAAATTAATATTGTAATAACCACATTCTTTCACACTCAGAGGTACTTCTTCATTCTGGCTTAGATCATTGACAGATGTGCCAACATCCTCTTTGAGAAAAAAAAAAAAA
>PVJX010036686.1:0-17444 GCA_004027295.1 Dolichotis patagonum | reverse complement strand
AGTATCCTGCATCTTTTGTTAAGTGTCATTTCCAACCCATTTCTGGGCCCTGTTTCCCCACTTTGCAGTAGAGCTGTCCCTCCTTGCTCAGCACACCAGCCACGCAGCGCCATCACCGCCCGGCACCCGGGGCCTTTCCGTAAATACTTGCATTTCATCCAAGGGGCACCTTCCTGCTCTGCAGCCTCCAGCCCAGTTGACCACTCCTTCCTGTCTGGAACATGCCCCCATCGGCATCTCTGACATCACACCGACTGCTGGGTCCTCAGGGCCCCTGCGCGGTGAGGTCCCTCGGCCTCTGCCCTGAGTTATACTCTTTCCTTCATTGCCAGCCTTGACTCCTCCAGTTGCATGGCTCGGGCTGTGAAGACACGTGGCTTGATCCACTGACATCCCTCACTGTACCTTTTCAATACGCGGCATCCCTGAAGTTTGGGGGGCCTTGTTCCCTTGTAACGACATTGCTTCAGCCACCACATGTGATGCTTCAGTAAGGCTCAGTGGTTCTCATGCCACGAAACATGGGCCATTAGTAATCTCGCTCATCCGTTCTACCAGCCACGCCAGCTCTGCCCTGCACTGATAGCTTGTTTTTCTTACAATTGAGCTTTTACACTGAGCTACATCCCTCGCCCTGTTTTTTTACTTTGCAACAAGGTGTTGTCAGATCACCAAGTTGCCCAGGCTGAGTTCAAACATGTGATTCCCCGGCCTCATCCTCTCAGCATGCTGGGATCACAAGTGCGAACCACCTCACCCTGCCGGGACCTCCCAGGACCTCGTTCTCCAGGGTCTCGGGGCGCAGGGGCCAGCCTGCAGGGGCTCCCGCTGGTCAGTCTGATGGGTTTCTTCCAACGCCTCTCTCCTGCCTTACCCACGGCTGGCATCGCTGTCCTCAGCAGGTCTTGCGTGCCCTGATCTACGCTTCTCATGACCCCAGTCAGATGGCAGCAGGGTCAACCCTGTGACCTCCTTTTGACTGAATTACCTCCTTAAAGGCCTCTTTCTAAGGCTGGTCACATTCTGAGGGAGACACTTGGAGTTAGGCAGGGCAGTTTAGCCCAATAACAGGCATACGGGTGTTCTTTATTGTTATTCTTGAAACTGTTTTTTGAAAGCTTGAGAGCATTTCCAAATAAAAAATGAGAAAACAAATGTGTGGGTTCCCTTTACAGCACTTATTTGCGATTACTTATTTTGTTTACAAAGTTACTACCCTCGTGTCAATACCACACTGCCCTCATTATCCTTACCCGGTACGATGCCTACCTCCGAGACTGAAGACAGTCTTGCTTTTCGTGTTCTTGATCCTTGGCATTTTCCTACATATTGTAAAATCAGTATGCCAAGCATAACATCAGTAACAGCAGAGTCTTCTGGGGCTTTGCACTGGGTTTGCACTGAATTTATGAGACAACTGACATCCTCACAATATTGATTTTACAGTCCACCAACATCATGCATCTCTCCATTTAGGCAGGTCAACTTTTCTTAATAATATTTAGTTTGGGGCTTCTAAAATCTATTCCTAGGTTGTTTATATCTGCTGTGAATTGTGTTTTTAGTAACAAATAATTTACTTCCTCTTACTGAGATAAATATATAAACTAAGTTTGCCACTGAAACCACTTGAAGTATACAGATCAGTGACATGAATTCCATTTACGGTTTGTACAACCATCACTCCTCTCTAGTTCCAAGAGTATTCATTACCATGAACAGAAACTGTACTCATTACACAGTAATTCCCATTTCTTTCCCCCAACCCCAGGTTCTGATGACCTCTACTCTACTTTCCTTCCCTAGGAATTTACCTATTGTAGATACTCCATGGGTGGAATCAAACTATCTTACCTTTTGTGTCTAGTTTATGTCACTAGGCATAGTATTATCTAAGTTCCTTCATATTTCAGGATATGTCAACCCATCACTTGGAAGACCCCAGCCTGTCCCCATGAGTCAGCGCCATTTGCAGATCTGGGGTAGAGAGAACAAAGCCACACCAGCAAGCAAGCCTAGTCCGGGAACCAGTGCCACGCACAGGCTGCGGGTGGACAGAAACAGACCCCAGCCCCTTCCAGCACATGGGCTGGCAAACAAGAAGTACCAACTCCCCCACCCGCCACTGTAAGCGACCGGCTTATCCGGAGAAGCACAGGCCATGATGAGAGCTGTGGGGTGAAAGGCAGTTGGATGCCTGTGGTGTCTGGTGTTTCACTGACACTGCAGGTCTAGGGCCGGTGGTCTGATCATGGTTCAGAGGATATCGGTACCCAGCATGGCATCTGGGGGATCTCCTTCTGAGGGTTGTAGCCACCGCTGATTCCCTATGGTCTTGTTTTGAAGTCCTGTGTCATTTCCATTGTTTTACTGGGTTGGATTTTATTCTCTTTTGTTTTCCTTATGTCAAATCCAACGGTAGGAGCAGCTATTTCAAAGACAGCATGATATATTATGGTAGCAATTTTGGATTTACTATAGGCTTGTTTTGAAGTCCTTTACTGCATTGATTGTTTTTATTGTTTCTATTGTATTCTGTTTGATTTTTACTATGTCCGAAGTTATTTGAAGACTTCAAAAGGCATTATGTAACTATTGTTGATTTCATAATGTTTTGAAGTCCTGTATCTTTTATACTGGTTTATTTTCATTGGTTTTATTCTCTTTAAAAGAAACAAATTTTAAATCCGTCACTTGGAATGGCTAAATAATATTCCATTGTGAGGATAGGGCTGGTTCTAAGGCACACCCGGGATTCGTTTAGGCAGGCCTGGTAATGACTCATAAAGGAAGAGTCCTTAGAAACAGGAGGCCTGGCCTGTCACCAGGGTCATACCAGGAAGCTGCAGGGTTGATCAGGAAATGGAGTGAGGACAATATGGGGGCAAGAGCAGCTTGCTGTGATCAGAGTTTGCAAGAAAAACAATTGAATCCTGGACACATAATTATAGGATTACTTTATAATAGTCACCCAAAGAGTCAAACACACATGCACAAAAAGTGCAGGAAACCTGTCCACACACTAAAGACCTCAAAGAATCCAGCTGATCCCATGGCAATGTCCTGCATGAGCCCAGCTGAAGACCCAGAGCCCACACACTGACTCATGCAAGTCTGTTTCATGGCTCTGTGCTGGGGGAGCCCAAAGGTCAGTGGTGGAAGCTGGAAAGTCTGCGCCTGCAGGGTGAAGGGTCTGTGCCAGTAGGCAGAGGGTTCTGCACTGGAGTCAAGAAGTGACACTCAAAGTAGGACCAGGGCTGCCCTGAAAAGTGCCACAGCCATCCTCAGTGACAGTGAGGTCCTGAGCTCCTCTGATGATTAGAGCAGTCGAGTTCACATCAGGAAGCCAGCGTGACAAGCTTCTCCTGGAGCCTGAACAGCACAATCTTCCCCTCCAGAGCCAGGAAACGATGCTCAGAGTAAGGACCAGAGCCCCCCGCAGTGAACTGCAGCCACTCTCAGTGACAGCAAGGTCCCGAGCTCCTCCGACAATGAGAGCAGCCAAGCTCATATCAGGAAAGGAGCTTGGCACGCTCCTCCAGGAGAGCCGACGACACCCTCACTTCTTCCTCTCCAGGTCCCCTTTTTATGTTGGCAGCAATCCACAGGGGGCCCTCCACACGCAGCACCCCGCGGATTCAGTTCAGCTGGGTGCCACAGCTGCCCACCAGGTGTCAGTGCACCGCAGGGCTCCAACCAGAAAGGAAAGTTCACGGCCTCAGCTCTGGCTGATGTGACTCAGCGAGGGCTGTGGGCTTGCGGCCGTGGCTGGCGGCCTGGTCCTGGCCCTGGGGTCCGTGGGAAGAGGTCCTGCACTAGCCAGTGCAGGCTAAGGAGCTCTGAGGGGTGGCTTTCATCCAAACACTGGACTTGTAAGGTGGGCAGTTTCTGCTGCGTTAGAAACGATGTCAACACGCCGGGAAATACAGACCGTAAACACACACGAGTCCAGCTGTTTATCCGCTCTGCTGCTGACCGATACCTGGGTCGTTTCCACCCTCGAGCTACCGTCAGCGTTGCTTCCATGAACACTGGCACGTCCGTGTCTGAGCTCTGCAGTTATTTCTTAATTCTAATTATTATCTTTAAATTTATTTAGTTCTGTGACAAGGTCTCAATTATGTAGGCCAGGCCGGTCTTGGACTAGAAATCCTCCTGCTTCAGCCTCTCAAATGCTAGGATGACAGGTGCACACACAGCATGAGTACTGCTTTCAAGTTCTTTTGGACATGGAATCAGGAGTGGAATTGCTGGGTCATGGAATCCCAGGCTTCACTCTGAGGAGTGCTAACCTGCTCCCCCAGCTGCCTCTGTCCACTCCCTGCCTGCACCGTATGAGGGTTCCCACATCCTGACCATTCCGTAGGGTTTAGGCATCAAGTTTCTGTCCAGCGTGACATGGTGCCTCGCTGGGCTTTGGGTTTTCGTTTCCCTGACAGTGAATGGGGCTGAGCGTTCTTACGTGCGCGTCTTGGTGGCTGGAGGCCTCCTGGGAAACATCTACTCAAGGTATCGCCCGTCTTTCTGTCAGGTCCTTCGCCCTTCTGGTAAGCTGCTGCCCATCTGTACCCACTGTGGACACTAAACCTGCCCCCACTGTATGAGGGGAAACATTTCCTCCCATTCTTTTCACCCTGGAAGGTCATACACTAATTGTTTGTTTCCTTTTCTAATTCAGTTGCCGTCATATGGGAACGTGACCGACTCTGTATATTGACTTTATATCCAGTGACTGATAATCTCATGTATTTTAATTCTACTAACAATAAGCTTCTGTATTTTCGACTTGCTCAATCTTGTCATTTGCAAATACTTTTTAAATTTTATATCACTTAGCAGGGCACGGTGGTGCACGCCTGTAATCTCGGCACTCAGGGGGCTGGGCAAGAGGAGCGTGGTAAGTTCGAGACCAGACTGGGTTACGGAATGAGCTCCGGGCCAGTCTGAACTGCACAGCAAGACCCTGAATCAAAAAGACGAAAACAAATTTTTTAATGCTACTTAAGTTTTAATTCTGGTCCTTGCCTGACGGCACCAAGATGGCCAGTGCAGTGTTGAACGAGGGGAGAACAAACACCCCTGTCTCCTTCCCTTCTTTAAGTATTTCACCAGGTAACGTAAGTGACTGCAAAGTCTGGTGAATACTCAAAACTAGTCATCCCGAAGGACAAACCAGAGACTTTTATAGGTACATGGATGTGACTTGGGACCACACTCGTAAGTAAAATTAATCCAATGTGTGCAAAAACCGTATTGTTGCACTAGTGTGAGAAACTGAGCAAGTAAATAGGAGGTGAAATGTGCAGTCGATACGATAAACTGGGGAGAAACTATTCAAAAGAAAAGACAAACTTTGACAGGGAAAGGGAAAAGGAAACAAGGGCACACACACACACACACACACGCACGCAAGATGGTTAAACCAACTATACAACTAGCTTCTATTCCTTAAAAAAGTGTTGGGTGCTAATGTTGCTCCCACAAGATGTCATGCTTGGATCCTGCACTCTGAAAACTGCAGTGGTGTTGTTGTAATGGTCCTACTAACCTGCTCTGAAACTGTTTCATTGTTTATCTTTTTTTCCTCTTTAAAATAAAAAAAAACTGCTCATCAATCCTTCTTGCCCCTTTCAGGGGTTCTAAAGGCCTTCAGGAGTGTCTGTACCTACCAGGTGTGGCCAACACTACAGGACATGCCGTTGCGGAGGGGTTTGCAGCAGCAGGACAGGCCTGTGAACACGTCACCCTGCGTCTTCATCCACCTTCTTCCCTGGACCTGGCACCCCGTGAGGTCCGGCTCTTCCCCAAAGTCCAAATGACACGAAAGGTCAACACTTTGAGTTGATCCAGGACGTGGAGGCGGCCATGAAAGTGTGGATAAAGACCCTCAGGAAAGAGCACTTCCAGAGCTGCTTCAGGAAGGGCAAGAGGGTGCTGGCGGGGGCCCTGCTGGCTGGGGAGAACCAGGAAGGAGGCCAGCACTGCCCCGGCCCATGAGCCAAACAGTGTGTGGGCTGGGAGGAAACACACCACCCGACACCCCCACCACGCTGTCAGCAACCGGCAGGCTCAGAGGAACCCAGGCTGGGATGCTAACAACCGAAGTAAAGAAACCACCTAACACTTGTATCATTTGGTTGACTTTGCGAGCCTAAAATCCGTAGTCTCAGCAAATATATAGTGGATAACAATATGCAATGTAGTAGCTAACGTGGATTGCCTACTGCCTTATAGCTGTTTTGTTTTGTTTTATCGTTCTGTTTTATTTCCTTTAAAATAAAAAAAAAGCCAGGTGTGGTGATGCATGCCTGTAATCCCAGCCCTCAGGAGGCTGAGGCAGGAGGATTCACATTGTACATTCAAGACCAGCCTGGGATGCAAAGTGAGCTCAAATCCAACCTGAACTGCATAGTGAGACCCTGTCGCCAAAAGACAAATAAAATAACATTTTAAAAAGTGGTCAGAACAAAGGGATATGCATGTTCAAAGCAAGAGGGGATATTCTGAGGTGAATTAATGGTAATGTCTTTTATTTTAATGTTTTAAATGTAAATACAGTATTTCCTGAGGTGGTGGCTCACACCTATAATCTCGGCGCTCAAGAGATTCAAGCAGAAGCATTGTCAGGAATTCAGGGCAGCCTGGGCTTCATAGTGAGTTCAAGGCCAGCCTGCACTACATAGCGAGACCCCCTCTCAAAAACAAAATGACTAAACAGAAACTGTATCTTTCCATCTCAACCTGTACACTATTTCCTTTGGAGTTTAAGGGTTTCGTTTGTTTTTGTTTTTGTAGGTTTCTATCACCAGACTAAAGAAGTTTCCTGCCAGTCCTAGTTCACTTAGAATTTTTATTTTTAGGAAGTTGTGAAGGCTACCCATTTTCCTCTACTTATTGAAATGATCTAATAGTTTTTCTTCTTTATTCTGTTAATGTGATCCAGTCTTACTGTTGAAACTAGTTTGAATTTCTAGAATAACTGTTTCTGTGTATCACTGGGGTAAATTAGCTGACATTGTTTTGGATGCCTGTCCAATATTAAAGTCATCCTAGGTGCCCACCACACTCATGTATGTGTCACCTACAGCGACACTTTCAGACTTGCCTTAAGATGGTACAGAAATGGAGACAGGAACCATACAATCCACAAAGCCTAAAGAATTTACGCTTGGGACTCATGCAGGAAAAATTAGTGAGGCCTTAGGTCTATTTTCAAGGGGAAGATTAGCTAGTATCTTCCTTTTCTTGTAATGTTCTCACCAGATTTTAGTCAAAGGCGAAAGATTTATACTGTCTGAAGGGAAACCAGAGTATTCTCATCAGATTTTAGCATTGAGATCTTCTGACCTCTCAGACGCATTTGGGAGTGCTTTCATATTTTTTTTCTTCTCTCAGAATTTGTATAACATTTGTGTTAAGTGTTTTCTTTAAACGTTTAAAAAGCTTAGTGAAGACATTTGGTCCTTGAGTTTTCTTTGTGGGAGGTTTTTAATAATTGGTTCAATATATGTGTTCATTGTAAGACTACTCCAATTTCCTGTTTTTTCTTGTGTCAAATTTGGTAAACTGAGTGTTATGGCTTAGGTCTAGATGTCCCCCAAGGCTTCATGCGGTCATCGGTGGGGTCTTCAGAGGTGGCTGGATCTGGAGTGTGTGGTGCTGGGATTGAATCACGGTGCAGTGCTAGGACCAAGGGCACTAGGACTGAGGGTGTGAGTGCTGCCTGCCCCGGGTAGCCTGGGTAAAGGTGAAGGGGACGGAAAGAGCTGTGGTCACCCTTGTTGCTCTGCTGCCTTCTGCCTGCCCTGAACTGCCTCTCCTCTGTGACACCTGTCTCTCACACCGCCCTCCTTGGAGCCAGCTGATGGTGGACTAACACCTCTACAAGCTGAGCTAAGTAAACCTTTCCTCCTGTCACTTTGCGTATCAGGCATTTTGTCTCAGTAACACGAGAAAAGTCACCCGTTCCCAAAGAGCTTCCAAAGAGTTTGTGTTTCACCTTAGTTGTTAAACATACTGATAGAGCATTGTTTTCAATATTCCCTTGGTCCTGGTCAATTGCAGCAGCTGTGGTGACCAGCTCTGCTGTTTCGCTGGGAAAGGGAAGGTCCCCTGGCACATACGTCCTTCAGTGCTAAAACCAGGACACACCCAGGCAAACCAGGTCACTCTTGCTGGACCCATAGTGATATCTGTTCTCTCCTTCCTGTTGATGGTTTATCGATTTTATGAGATTCTTTGAAAATCCTGAGTTTCCAAGTCCAGCCCTTCCTCATTTTCATACCATTGATTTCTGCTATATTTCCTTCTTTCTTTCTCTTGGGCATAATTTTCCACTCTCTGTCTAGCAGAATGATATGAATATAGAAATAACTGGCTTTCAGACTCTCTTGTTTTCTAGGACACGTGATTGAGGCTATAAATTCCCCTCCACGCCTCGGTGTAGCTGCATTCCCCGCGTGCTGACGTGCTGGGCTGTCTTTCCGCGTTCTGCTCAGCACCTTTCTCTGCCCTGGAATGGCTTTTAGGACCTATGCTTTTACAGAGCTGTATTTACTTTTGGGGAATTTCCCAGCTATATTTTTATTGCTGCCATCCAGCTTACGTCCGTTGCGGTCACCGAACATATAAATAAGATTTCAATCTGTTGTGATTTCTTGAGACTGACTTTATGACTCACCATATGGTCAATTTTGGTAAATGTTTTATGTGCACTTGAAAGCAGTGTGATTTCGCAGCAGTTTTTTTGAAGTACTTTTTAAAAATTAGGTTGTTAATTGTATTGTTGAAATTTCCATCTCTTAATTTTTTTGCGGTTGTTGTTTGTTCGTTCAGTTTGCAAGAAAGAAGACTTGTAAATTTCATTCAGCGTGGGGCTTCCAGCACTTGGGTTTGGACATGTGGCTTAATATCTCTCATCAGTATTAGGAAACTCTCACACACTCTCTTCAAATACTGTTTCCCATTTTCTCTTCCGGTGACTGAGTCATGGGACCCAGCTGTATAACATTAGGACAGTTTTTAAAATACCACACTCTGTGGCTGTTTGTAATCTCCAGGTTTATCTCACAATTTCACTAAAATACACTTTAGAAGATCTATTCAAGATAATGTCTAACCAGGCTTAGTGGTGCATGCTTGTAATCCCAGCACTCAGGAGGCTGAGGCAGGAGGATCACTGTAAGTTCAAGGCCAGCCTGGGCTACAATGCAAGACTTTGTCTCAGAAAAACAAAAAACCAAATAAAATAAAATAAAATAAAAATACATTCCATCAGCTCCTCCAGTTCAAAGCCTGCATAGTTGAGTTCTTGTTACTGAAAGTAGGGAATCAAGGGACAAAGCACTGTGTGAGTCTTTAAAAGGATTCTGGGGCTTTTGTTTGTTTGTTTGTTTTTTCATTTGTTTGGCACTAGGGATCACGGCCTCATGCTTACCGGGCGAGCGCTTGAAGCGCTGAGCTAAATCCCTGGGCTTTGAGATTTTAGGCAGAGCTGTGGCACAAGTCCGGCCGTGGGAGCCCACGCAGAATTCCAGGCTGAACAGAATGAACGTCTCCGGGATCAGCCGGACCCGGTCCGTGCAGCTGAGAGCTGGTGACTCGCTGGTTTCCTCGGACCCCAGGATGGATGGCTCCCTCCACACACAGCGGTCCTCCACTCCTCCCCTTTCGGCTTTCTTTGGATTCAGCTAACCATGTGTGCTCCAAAAATACACCACTGAAGATCCCAGAAATCAACAGCCCCTAAGTTTCCCGCTGTACATGGTGCCGAGAGCTGCTGAGCCCGTCTGACCCTCCCCTGCCCTGGATGGGAATCGTTGCAGTGGATCCACACCGAGGACCCTACCCGCCCATCCATCATTCCGTCCTTGCCTTGGTTGTCAGATGGACCCCAGCATGGCACTCACCCCGCTTCCCCACGCAACACAGCGCCATCTCACCCAGCCGGAAGGGAAGGCGGTGACTTTGATACAGCGGGGTGCTCGCAGAGGGGGAGACCAGAGTCGTGCCGCTTTTACAGTGGTGTCCTGTTAATACTGCCCTGCACGTGATTAGCTAGTGTTGTCAGCTTCTTTATTAGGACTAATTTTTAAATCACATCTTACTCACAGGTCTACACAGGTAAGAAACACATAGCCTTCTAGACGGCTCGCGCCCACTCCCATTTTGCCCCCATTTTCCCCCCATTCCCATGGGGTATCTTGGTAACCCTGAGGATGAGGGGAAGCGACTGTATTGAAATGACTGACTAGGCCAGTCTGTCCTGAGGTCCAGTGTGTAGGGTTTTTTTTTTTTTTTTTTAAGAGCATCTTTATTCCAAAGAGTTCTTTCTCCCTGCTCTTGGAAATTTCTGACTTCCTTGGGAAGACATCATGTATTACTCAGAAGAACCTAAATTCACCTCACTGGTTGCTTGTCTGGCTGAGACGGTAAGGTCTACTGCAGTAGGTGTGATCTTTGTTCAAATAAGACCGAGCACTGTCACGTGGCCGGGGCCCCAGGAAGCATTTTGTGCGAGGCTGCGGCCTTCCCGGGAAAAACTTTCCCAGCGCAGGGATGGCCCAAGGGGTCTGGGTCAAGCCTGGATTTCGGGGCATACTTGCTACCCTCTCCGCAGTGCCCTCTGGCATCTCATGAACCACGAAGTGTGACACTCGCCAAGCAGGAGGGGTCACGTCCCCACCCCACCTCACACAGATCTGCTCTTCAGGACTCGGCGAAGGTCTGGAACACAAACCAGGAAGAACTGGAGAAAGTATTTTCACACTTAGGGTATCCAACAGGGCCCGGCCCCTCGGCAAGCAAGAAGAAAGTCTGGACCACGCGGGCTGCTGCAGGAACCCTCCGCCTGCCAGCAGCCCGGACAGCTCGGGGTTCGGGGCTGCTTCTGTTCCCCAGGTGATGCAGCCCTGACCTCAGTCCCCGGACGAGCTCACGAGGGGAGATGCAGGCAGCACCCAGGCCCCACTGCGTCAGGGAATAAAGGGCAGAAGGACACACATGTGATCTGCATGTGCTGCTGTCCCTGGACACTGTCTTTCTGGTCACCTTGCACAGCACAACCCAGGGTCTCCTCAGCTGTGCTCAGGAGAATGGAAATTAAAACATATGGGACATACCGAGCTCTCCTGGAAAAGCTACTGCGGTTACTTTCTCCTCACTAAAATAGATTCTTCCCCCTGCCTTCCTCCCTTCCTCCCTCTCTCCTTCTTTCTCTTTCTCTTTCTCTCCCTCCCTCCCTCTCAGATATTTACCTTGACAGGTGATGTGGCCATGCATTTCCATTCAATCAGGCAGAAACAAAATTGCCCACTTTAAACACCACAAATAACTGATTATCACTTGTAAGAAGGAGGCCACTTTGGCGTCTTTTTAGGGTCTGGGCTTGTGTCCTACTTGGGGCCCGCCCCTCCCACACGATGGCCTAAGACACCGCCCAGCTCCTAATTTCCTTTCATGGTTGCTGGTTGCCTGTCTTCATGGAAACGGGAATCAAATCCACTTGTCTTCCTGCTGAACAGGATCTGCGGGCACACAACGCCGTGTTGAGAATCCCAAGGCGTCCTGGGGCGCTGTGCTAAACCGCTTCAATCTTGCAGGATAAAGCAGCCGCAGGAAAGGAACAGCCCCACATCTTGTGGGCCCAGGCAGCCAGCAGCCCCTGGCGATCAGAGAAATTCTCCTTGCTAAGAGCTCAGGTCTTGCAGCAGCTTGTGATTAGTGTCGGTTCGAGGTCAGCGTCTCATTCACCTCTAGCCGGCTCACAAGCATTTACGGGTCATCTTGCAGGAATGGAGCACAGTGTGGGGACAGGGGCAGCCCCTGCTCGGTGTCCACTCGGGAAGGGACAGGGAACGCATGGGCACCACAGTCCACTGCAGGGAATCTCTTCCCTTCAGAACTCAGGTTCTGGGTTCTGGCACAGGCCACCCCGTCTCAGGATGCAGGTGGGGCACACCAGTCCCGTCCTCTCTGGGCTAAGGAAGGCCAGCCTCTCCCCCTAGAGTCCCCGGAGTGCTGGGGACAGCGGTGGCCACCAGCCCATGGAAGGCAGCCTGCCTGCCGTACTTGGCAACGCTCTGAGGTCCTAGCTTCAAAGCGAAGCCTCGGTGAGAAGAGGTTTGGGGGTGGGGGGTGCAGACCCACTCAGACTGGGGCTGCGCTTAAGGCCACTGTGGGGCAGGGGTGGATGTGGAAAGGCATCAGTGCAGGAGCCAGGCTGAGGATGTAGCTCAGCAGCATAAGTGCCTGCCTGGCAAGTGCAAGGTCCTGAGTTCCATCCCAGAACAAAACAGAAATGGAGGGACCAGGGGAGTCACCCCGAGAGAGCACATGCTTTGCACTGGCCATTCAATCCCCAGCACGCAACAGAAATAGCAGGGAGACTTTGCAAGGGGGCGCACAGAGCCTCCCGGCTGGGGAGGTGCAAGCTGGAGGGAAGGCTGAGGTTGTGCGGTGGGCAGTGGGACCACACAGCAAACAGCAAGCTGCCTGCTCCGGGCCGGGGACACAGGTGACAGAACCTGGCTGCAGGACCAGGCCGGCTGGATCCAGAGGGCGGTGGGATGTGCCAGAGATCTCCAGGGCCTTTCTGTGCTACCCCTTGGCCCCAAGGAAAGTGAGAGAGACATGGCCCTGGGGTCCCCGAGCTTCCCGAGCAGACCCTGTGAGCCATGGTGAGGCGCGGACAGAGACCCAAAGCACAGCCCGTGATCAGGGCCTGAGTCAGGGGCAGCTGGGTTCCGCCAGGTGGACACCCAGTGTGCCGGACCGTAAAGCGGAGAACCAGGACACGGGAGCACCCGGCAAGGGTGACTTTGGCCTCTCGCTGGAGCCTCCCTGCCAAGGCTACGCGGGCTGGAGACGAATCCTGTGGCTCTGATGCTGCCGTCCCTTCTGCAGTGATGGCCCTGCTCGAGTATGGTCACACTTGTGTCCCCAGCTGGTGCCCAGCACCACGGATGGACACGTATATAATGACAACAACAGCAGCAGGAGAAAATACGCCGGGCGTGGTGCAGCACGCCTTGTAATCCCAGCACTCGGGAGGCTGAGACAGCTAGTTCAAGACCAGCCTGGGCTGCAAAGTGAGCTGAAGGCCCGCCTCAGAGTGACACTGTCTCAAACAAACAAACAAGACTAAATAAGAGAAAATATATTTCCTGGTGTTTTGTTTTGTTTTGTTTTGTTTTGTTTTGTTTTGTTTTGTTTTGTTTTTGAGACAGGGGCTCGCTATGCAGTTTGGATTGGCCTTGAGGTCACTTTGTAACCCATGCTGGTCTCAAACTCAACGATCCTCCTGCCTCAGCCTCCCAACCATTGAGATTACGGCTCAATTTTAGCTCAATTTTTATTTTTGAGCATCCTCAGGTTTCTTAACCTTGCTGTGAGCAGCACCGTGGACTCCCCTCCTGTGAGGGCTGGGCAGACTTCAGGACGCAGCCCAAACTCTGGGTTCAAGGCTGTGACTCCCAGTCCGCCACACAGGCCTTGGAGACGGGATCTCTGAGGCCGGCTTTCCCACTGGCCCGGTCCCCCCTGGGCCACACGGTCACCATCTCTCTCTTCACCAGCTGCTCCTAGGAACAGGGTCCAGGGACAATCTGACTACAGAGTCACAGACGGCTCCAGTGGGGCAGGATTTTAGGACCCGGGGGCTGAGACCACTTCCCCTGGATAAAGAGCGCCCTCTCATGGCCTCCAACATCCCCGGCATGCCAGGACATGAAGCAGGAGGGACGCAGGGAGAGGAAGGACTCTGTTGTCACCGTGGAGGACCCACGTTCCCCCCCCCCCGCCGCGTGCGCCCGTCCCTCCTGCACGGCTTCCGCAGCTGCCTGGCCACCCTCCCGTGCTGCTGCCCTGTCCTCTGGTCTTGCTGGTGGCCATGGAGGCAGTGTTTCCACAGGGCCATGCAGTGCCGCTGGACACACATGGGGACACTGCCTTGGTCACAAATGACTGCACAGCTGAGAGACCCTGAAACCTGCCCCGGTGAAACCATCCCTTGGCAAATCCCAAGGGCACAGGGACAGGGCAGGGGGCAGCACCAGGGGGCAGAGCCGGGGCCCCCTTCATTCCCCGCCAGGCCTCTTCCCACGAAGATGTGGGTGACAGTGTGTGCAGACTCCCAGTGACGTCCCAGCTGCCCTTTGGCAGGGACCAGGACCCGAGCCCTGGAAGTGGAGGAGCGGAGGGTGGGAAATGGGGACAGGGAGCGGGGCAGAAGAGGGGACGGCAGCCAGGATGAGTTCAGGAGCGGCGCAAAGCCTGAGGGCAGCTCTGCCCGGGAGAGCCAGCGCCTGCCCTGCGGCCCGGCCTGCTGCCCACGGGGGGTGGGGTGCGAAGAGGGCAAGGCAGGTGTGGGGGGGTACCAGGGGCCCTGCAGCGCGCAGGGCTGAGGGGTGCCTGGGTGGGGACATGGGCTGGAGGACGCAGGGACCAGGGATGCCAGAGGCCCCCCCCCAAGGCACCATGCAGTGAAGAGTGGGGAGGTCGGTGCAGAGCTGGGGGAGCCGAGGCTCCACCCCTCTCAAAGAGCGCTGTGCCAGTGCAGGAGGGACCCCCCTCTGCCCCACACCCCAACAGGGCTGCAGGCGGGGCGCCCGGCCGAGCATCGACCCTCAGCACTGCACCTGCCACCGTGGAAAGAGCCGGGGGCAGGGGTCTGGGAGCGCCAGTTTCTCGGGTGCCCCCTGGGCTCCCACAGCAGCAGCTTTGAAACAGGGTCTACAGAGAGAACAGGACACACATGACTGCCGCCGTGTGTGCACTGCCAGGCAGGGGGCGGCCGGACCAGCCGTGCGGCTGCCGACCTCTCCACACACGGGCTGCAAGCGGCTGAGTGCCGGGACAGAGCTGAGACCTGAAACCACCGCTGATCTCTGCTTCTGGGGACGGTGGTATTCGCCGTCCCGCCCAGACCCTGAGAGCTGGACCTCCCTGCCCCATGCACGGCACCCTCCAATCCACTCTCTCACATCTTCACGGCACCTCGGGCCGTGTCCTTGGAGCTCCAGGAGCAGGAAGGTGACGCTCAGCTGCAGCACAGGTGGTGCCCCCACCCCAGGCCCACCCCTGGCCCTGCAGTCAGTCACACAGCAGCCAGGCAGGCCCTCCCGACGGGCTCCTCTGAGGCTTCCTCTTAGCCCAAACTCAAACCTCATGGCCCAGGAAGCCCTTGTGAACCGGCCAAGTCCCACCGCAGTCGCCAGCACAGTCCCCTTGCCCAGCTGTCCCCACCGAGGCTCCGCGCCCGGACGCTTGCTGGCTGCTCCTGCATCATCTCCAGGCCGCCACCCCCCTGCCCAGGCCTGCTGGGCAGCTCCAACAGCACCCTGGACCCTGAGCTTGCCCTGGTCTCCTTGGCGACCCGTCTCCCCACTGGGACCTGAGCTCCAGGAGGCTCGGGTGTACCCACTGCCATCTCCACGGTGCCCCGCCCAGCAGTGTCCTGTGTCCACAGGACATGGCCCTGAGATGTTTGAGGGGGCCTCTGGGCCACTGCACCACTTGCCCCTGAACCCCGCCTACTCCACGCGGCTAAGTGACCCAGGACGGGCCTCCCGGGACACACAGGGTGACACTCCGTGGAGCAGAGGCCCGCATTCGTCCCAGATCCCCGGCAGGCACAGGAGAGGTTGAGCCGAGAACAGAAGCAGCTCCCTTGCAGGGAAGATTTCCAGGCGCCTCCGCTCTCAGTGACGGCGTCCAGGACGTCCCCTCCACAAGGGATCAGGATGTGGCGGGGTCCACGCGACTGAGGGCATTCCAGGACAGGCAGACACCAGGAGATGGGGACGCCCGGCCCCACGGCCCCACACAAGCTCTGCCGACCTCCTCCTCGCTCCCCAGCCTTCTCACCTCCGTTCCCAGCAGAGGTCCAAGGTGGGAGGGGAAACGCACGGGGTGGGGGTGGGCAGCCTCGGGGAAGCCTGAGTGTGAGGGACACTGCCGGACTCTGCCTCGCGGAGACCCAGCGCGGGCCTGATCCCCTCTGCAGAGGATCCCCGGGCCAGTGCGCCCACCAAGTCCCCCCTACTGTCCCATCTGCAAACGCCAGCACGCACACTCGACAAAGGCAGGGCAGGTGTCTTTATTACAGAAGCAAGCAAGCACAGGGCGCCACGTGTAGTGCCCGGTCACGTCCATACGGTACTAAAAATAGAAAAATAGAAAGGAAATTTCACAGAAAGCAGCCTCCCTCCCAGACACAGAAAAAGTGCCACCACCCGCGAGCCCCGCCTCCGCCCAGCCCGGCTTCTCCCCAGATGGAGACTCAGGCTCCTGCCCGCACCTGCTTCACAGCCAGGGTCCCCCACGGGCGGCCCAGCCCCGAGCCGGTCACCAGCACCTCCCACCTGGCCGGCTCCCATCCTCCTCCAGCCAAACGGGCCAAAAAGGAAGCCAGTGGCCGCCAGCACGGCCACGGCCACGGCCACGGCCGCCAGACACACTAAGGCATGTGGACAGGGGCGCTCTACTTGCAGAACGGGTCTCGGCGGACGGCGTCAGCACAGTGGGCAAACTAAGCAGCGGGGTCCCACAGCTTACGGACTTGTGCTACGCATGCGCCTCTCCTGCTGGCGTGTGCCACTGCCTCAGGGGACAGCAGGAAAGCCTGGGGGCCTGTCTCCAGCGCTGAGCGTCCCAGTCCCTGCGCAGCCTCTCCTCTCCCTGCTTTTGGAGGCTGCGGCCGGCAGGGGACGCCATGTGCAGGTGGAAGCTCCGTAGCGCCCCCTGCCGGAAGTCACAAGGACTGGACTCCAGCAGCACACACCCATTCCAGTTTCCCTGCACCCCACCTCATCCCCAGTTCTTAGGGGGACCCCGAACCAAGGGGCAGCGCCAGGTGAGGCCTCGAGTGACTGACTGCCCAACCGAGCAGCGGAGCGCGTCTGCCCCTGGCGGTGACTCACTCGTGCTGCCCCTCGGAACAGAACTTTTATTTGGTTTACTGGTATTTATTTAGATTTCCATGAAAAGCTCTAGAAAATACAGTAAGTAGACAGGGCTGCCCAAGGCAGAGGCCAGAGCTGCCTGCGGCGCGGACTCCGCACGGAGGCTGTATTTTATACGGCTGGCGTCAGACACATGGAGACTTGGAACACTACAGGCGAGACGGCAGCGGCGGGCGGGGAGCGGCACCCTCGGGCTCTCCGCGGGCTGCTCCAGGGTGTCCGGCAGGAATAAACGAATGCATACAGGACGTTAGCGAGGAGGAGCGTCGGGGGCCGCATGCAAGTTCCCGCCCCCTCCGACATTATAAATAAAAGTCAAACGTGAGGTCGCGCTTCCCCATCTTCTGTTGGTACACTAAGTCGAACTTCTCATTCATGGAGACGGTGAAGATGTCCTTCCACAGCCCCACGCGCCCTGCAACAGAGCCAGAGCGCGCGCTGCGGCCAGGGCTCCCGGGCAACTGAAGCGACCCAGAGGGCCCC
>PVJX010036685.1:0-17444 GCA_004027295.1 Dolichotis patagonum | reverse complement strand
ACAAATGAACAGTTTAAAGGCCAAAACAGGCACCGAATAGGTTGCAGTGACCATGGCTGCAATTACAGGCCAAAATCTTAGTATTAATATGGATGTCTGTATCAGAAATAGTTGTTCAAAATTTTTAAATGTAATGCTTTTATGTCTAATTTCTAGCTAAGAAAACAAAAATGGCTTACCTACCTTCAGAATTAAGTCATATAAGTAACTGAAAATATTAATAGTGAATAAACTAAGAGTTACACAAAAGCAAATAATAATTTGACTATGTTCTGGGTTACTGACACAATTTTACCCTATAAATAGTATCTTCATGGATTGTGCCAGCAAAAAAGATGAATGTTTGTCATAACAAGAAACAAAAATTATAATCTCTTCAGCAAAAAAAGAGAAAATTAATCTTCAAAAGTTTAACTGTTCACAAAATATTATAAAATTAGAACTTAAAACTAGACAATATTATCCCCTCTAAAACCCAAGTGTTTAGTAAAAAGCAGATTTTATCTCATATTTTATTTGCTGGCATCTTAGTCATTTTCCTCATTGCTGAAACACAATGCTTGACACCCACATCTTCAAAGAGGGTCACGATTCAGAAGTTCATGATGGGCAGGCCTTTCCACAGAAAGTGCAGGTGGAAGGGTCTGGAGGAAGGACAGCTGCTCGCGTCATGGTGGCCAGGAAGTAGAGAACGCCTGGAGGAGCGGAAGAGGGAGAGGCACCCTCCCAGCCCCCATTGTACTTCCTACCAAGTCAGCCACAGTGAATCCTCCACCCAATGCTCTTCCCGAAGCCCCACCAACAACTGCACAAAGCTCTAGGGGGACATTCTTGATATAAACCATAACTGGTTCCCTACGAATGGTAAAAAGGCTTAATGACTTCACAGTTGGAGATATTTTCGTTTAATGAGGAGTGGTAATACAACCAAATCATAAACCCATCCAATTGGTCTAAACCACTAAGCCCCAGAATTTCCACAAGGATTTTCAAAACACAAAGACTTTGGTATCACTTATGAATATCAGCAGTTAGTTAATAGAGATTTAATACATTTTATAATATTTTTAGACTGCAATTTCATATATTAGTTACTTTATTATTTTCATTGATTTTATGGACAAAAC
This sequence comes from Dolichotis patagonum, assembly GCA_004027295.1. NCBI lineage: Eukaryota > Metazoa > Chordata > Mammalia > Rodentia > Caviidae > Dolichotis > Dolichotis patagonum. The sequence continues at coordinate 16,317 of PVJX010036685.1, read as the reverse complement.
AACAGTAAAGATTTTTGTCATTAGAGTGATAGCATCTCTGAATATTTTGCATTTATACAATGAAAAGATATATTCACACATTCATGCTTTGCCTAATAAAATTTTATTATGTAAGAACAGAAATATGCTTATCTTTTTCTTCCTAAGAACAATCTTTAAACATTTCTGTCATACTATATGAATATTCTACTCTCTTGCGAAAATCAGCTTCTATTTTTCCCTTATTCTTAAAAATATTAAGCTGTCTATCTTAAGCACAATGAAAGAATCCATAAATTTTAATATGCTGCACATGAACTTTCCCTGGTTATCATCAATTAACACTTCCGCTGAACTTAGAATATTCAAAACTGGAATAATAAATGGCTTTACTCACTAGTGAGTCCCTATCACTAGGAGAAGACAGCAAGGAGGGATAGAGGAAGTCTTTGCCCAACACCATAATTAAGTAATGTGTAAATATAACCAAGTCTGTTATGGGAATCAGCTTTACCAGAAGTGGTTTCCTGAGCACCTACTGTATACCAATATTCAGGTAGTGCCTGTTATCACCCTTCTATAGTTGAAGAAGCAAAGAGATTAGGGAACTTCGCAAAGCACATTATATAAGAGTCAAGACCTGAACTTAAGCCCTTTGAGCTCCCATATCCAGGTTCTATTCCTCACTAAACCTGCGGTTGCTTTAGTTCCCTCTGTGGACCTTTTGCTGCACACTTGCAGCAGTTAGACGGCAATTGGAGTCACAGGACGATGATCTTAAAGTGAAAGCTTTTGGCAGGAGAAAAAAAACCACACAAACACACATAGAACTGTGACTCAGAATCTCACTGCAGACTTCCAGTTATCTGTGCCATAAAGGGAAAAAAATCCTTGCAGAAAATAATAGTAACCGCTAACACTATAGAATTCACAGTACATACCATGCTTTACAGGTTTCAAAGTTTCAAATAGGCTACTAGGTTCACATTATTTTCTAAAAGCTGCTGTAAAACACTTTGGCACATAACAAAATCTACCTGTTAAACTTCTACCTTCTCCCTGAAAGACATTACACTAAGTAAAATGAGTTTAATACTACATAAATCTACTTAAATGAAGTGCCTACAGTAGACAAATCCGGAGGCAGACAGCAGGAGAGAGGTTACTGGAGGCTGGAGGAGGGAAATGGCAAATTATTATTTAACGTATTAGTGTTGCTATTTCACAAGATGCAAAAGTCCTGGAGATGAGTAGTGGTGATGATTACACAGCAATCTGAATGTACCTCATACCACTGAACTGCACACTTAGACACAGTTAAAATGGTAAAATTATGTCGTCTTTGCCACAAATATTTTTTTAATTCCATATTCCTCAAGGCCTGAATGAAATGCTAAACACGTCTTCAAACACTACAAGATCCCAAGTAAGCACAAAATACAAATAAACAAAGAAAATAATAGGAGGATTTCCAGTTAGGAAATATGGTGCCATAAACCCATTTTGCTCTTGTCTTTCCCATTCAATACGGCCATAAATTCTGGACATGGCACAAGTGTCCGGTAAAGGAGACTTCTGAAGGTCATAAAGGGACAGACAAAATGAGCCAAGCCCTGGGACAGCAACTGCACAGGACAGAGCCTCTTAGGCCCCAATCCCAGCACAAGAGACCACTTAGACTTCCTGACTCTCCTGAGGCCCAAGGAAGGGAGCCGCATAACATGCTAGGTGACTCCCACAGGTGAGAATCACTCTCCGTTCCTGCTGCCTGTGATGTCTGCCTCCCACAGTGGACCAAGTCACGCATTCAGAGGGATCCCATTGCAACTGCCTGAGTTGGGCAGCATCGTAACAGCCTGAGACCAGGTTGCCTTCCTCTACCCAAAGACAAGGGGTGACCTGACCTACAGGAGTTGATCTTTCCCCTAATTGAGTTCCAAAAGAATCCCAGTGAAACCCCCAAAGACACAAGGTGAATCATGATCAACATCTTTCAAGTGCTGAAGGAAAAAATAAAAATCCATCAATCACAAATTCTACATCTGTGGAAGGGAGAAGTGGATTCTCAGGTACAAGAAAACAAGAAACAGAGGCATCGGTGGTATAGTGGTTAGCATAGCTGCCTTCCAAGAAAACAAGAGACAGAATTGCCACTAGCAGACCTACTCTTGAAGAATGGCCATGGCAAATTACTCAAAGAGAAAGGAAACAGTAAGTGAAGGAATCCTGGGACATTTGAAGGAAAAGAGAAACAGAAAGAGCATCAAATGTTAGTATCTAGTATACACTATCCTTTCATGAGTTTTATAAACCAGACTTGACGATTTTAACAAAACTTTGCAGCAACATTCACATCTTATTCAAGAATATTATATTTAAAATGTGGAAAGTACACTACTAGAACAGAAGTAAGGTGTCCATAATTGAAGTGGTAAAATACTGACAGTGAGACACTGCAATGTCTTATGTGAAAAATATGGTGGTTAGGTGATTTTGTCACTTTGTAAATGCTATAGATATACTTATACAAACACACTTGCCTATAGCATCATTAAGCAATATAATCTTAAAATATCATTGTAATTTATATTGTCTTCTCTTAACCAAAATATTATAACTGCCACATGATTATATTTTTATATGCAAAGCAACCACTAGGAAAACCACACGGATGAATTCCAAAATTATAATCAAAATGGAATTCTAACACTTGTTCAACTAATGCACAGGAAGGACGTGGAAAAGAAGTATGAGAAGTAGAGGAAAATATGAGAAAACAAATATTACAATGCCGAACTTCTTCTCTACCATATCAATAACTAAGTAAGCTATTAGATGTAAATAGTCTAACTTGTAAACATTCTAATAATTGGCAAATATTGGAAAAATAGTCTAAATGTAAATAGTCTAATAATTGACAAATATTGGAAAAATGACTATTTAAAATTTAAAAAGAAACACTATAAAAACACTAACTTTTTAAAACATTATCGGCTATATAGATGAAATAGACTTCAGAGAAATACAGACACAGACAACAGTATATAATGACTTAATTATCAACCTACCAGTAAGACATAGCAACCTTAAATACTGATGGATGAAGAAGAGTCTCAAAAATGCACAAAGTGCAAACTGATAACTTTTTCTCAATAAATAATTAAACTACTGGACAGAAAATGAGCAAAGATATAGTTGATCTGAACAACAGAGTCGACAAACAAAGCGTAATTACATATGCACACTTTACAGATATTTCTACACACATACACATAAGTAAAACGTTTCATCCAAACAGCTCAATACACATTTTTTTCAAGTGCCCACAGATTACTCGCAAATATGTCTTGGGCTGTAACACAAATTTCATCAATTTAAAAGATTTGAAATCATATAGAATACGTTCTGTGACCATAATAATGAAACAGAACTACCCCTCATTAACAGGAAGCACTGTAGACTGTTGAAAATTAAACAATGCATTTCTAAATCATCTGCAAGGAAACTTAAAGGAAATGAAAACACATTAACATTAGTGGTATGCAGCTAAGCCAATGCTGAGGAGAAAACTGATAACACTAAATGTTTTTATCAGAAATAAGGAAATTTGATAATCTATGTTCTCACTTCATGAATCTAGAAAAACAAGAAATAAATCTAAGACTAGTAGAGGGAGAAAATAATCATAAGAATAGAAATTACTGAAATTGAAAACAGGAAAACAATAGAGAAAACAAATAAAACAAAAATTGGTTCTTAAAATGTCAGTAAAAGTGGTAAACTTCTAGAAAGCTTGATAAAAGAAGACACAACTCACCAATATCGAGAATGAAATGGAATGTTATTATAGTATTATATAAGTTGTGCTCAAAATATACGGCTAATATTTCAACCCCAAAAAATTTATTACAGTAAAAGACATGTCATCATAAATTCCTGTCAAAACAGAGAAATAAATATGAGAATAGAAAAGACAGAGGTAAGTCCACAAAAATATGTCCAATTTCTGATTTTTAAGAAAAGCACAGTGGTGAAAAGATAGCCTTTAAGCAACTGATATTGGAGCAATTAGACATTTTTGGGAAAAAATTAATCTATGGCTCCCTGTAGGAAAAAAATGACTCAAAACTTACTCTCTTCTAGGAAGAAAATAGGAGAATGTCTTTGAGACCTTGGACTAAGTAAAAGTTCTTACATGTGAAACCCAGAGTGTAATCAATGAGAAGAGAAATTGATAAATTAAAAAAGTAAACATCATTGTCCTGGGAAAGACTCCATGAAGAGGGTGGGAAGGAAGCTGACTGACTAGGTGGGGAAAACACTTGGAAAATATATGTTTAGTAAGTACTGATTTGATCTGGTATGGTCTGTGTCATAAGAGCATTAAGATGATGAATTCCTGGTCTCCCTAACAGGAAGTTCACGACACTTGGTTAAAACATTTTCCACATGAATTAGTATATACAGCATAACTGATGAGTACCACTCTGAAAATGGAAAGCAAAAAAACCAAAAAAAACAATAAAACATACTTTTATTAAAAGCCTAGGCAGAGGTATAAGGCAATACTATTAACTGTGGTTTAAGAAGAAACACTGCAGTGCTTTTAATGCTGCACTTATACATTTAAAGCATTTGGACTTAGCAAACAGTGTGTGTGTGTGTGTGTGTGTGTGTGTGTATGTGTGTGCATGCATGGTTAATTTTAATGCTGACAATGCACTTGCTAATGAATACAACACACCACTTTAACTATGGAGAAACTAACAAGAATCTATTTGGAGACAGATGTTGAATGAAACGAAAGGAGAAATCTTTGTGGCTTAGGATTTTATACTATTTTTCACTAAATTATGTTTAATGTATCCCTCCATTATATTACAAGAATAGCTGAAACCTTTAAAGTTAGTATTATGTCTCATATATTCTTATTTTTGAGAATGTAAGACATACTATCAAATATTTTTTCACTAAAACTTTAAATTAATTAAAGTTTAAATAATTACAATTCTTATAAAATACTTATGGTCTAATGTTTATTTTAAAAGTTATAGCAAATTATCTTTAACAGATAGCAATGGTCTTAAAAAGGTAGGTCCAACTTTTTGGTTTGTAGCAATGCAAAATATTGAAAGACCATCTGTCAAGGACCAGGGCTCCAAACAATGACTGCCTTCCCTACACTATTGCCAGGTGTCGGCATTCAAGAATAGATGTATAAAATGACTATAATTTCAAGAGAGATCGATTTTCCCACTTCACAATGAACAGTGCCAAGTGTAACTCTTTTACTCAAGAAACTTTTTCAGAACTTGTATGTCCTATCTGCTACTCTATATAGATCATCTAACTAGATTGAATGAATCACGATACAGAAAAATGTTGAGCAGGTCACTATGGATAACAATATTATCGCTTTCTATCAACTTGTTTTTGTGGTACTGGGTACTGAACCCAGGGCCTTCCTGCTGGTTTATATCCCCAGTTCTTTCTCTTTTTTTGAGACAGGGTCTCACTAAGAAACTAAGTTGTCCAGGGTGGTCTTGAACTTGCAATCCTCCTGCCTCAACCTCGCAGAGGCCTCAGCAATTTTTATTTCAATTATTCTGTACTGAAAAAAATCCAATAGCATGCTTTTATATTAGAAAATTTAAGAGGGAGAGTTCAATCCAGTATGCCAGTCAAGAGTTCAAACCTAGCTTCATGTTGAGAAAGTTACTGAGCCCATTTATTCCTGTGATATTTCACATTGTTCTTCATCCTCACTTGTAGTTTCCTCAGTTTGGCAAAGAGGGTAGTGAATGAAAGATGCTATGAGCATGCAAAAAGAGCCAATAGTAAAAACCAAGAATAATAAACTGGAGCAACTCTAAAGCCATGTCAGATAGACTGCTGCTTTATCATGTTTCAACAATGTATTCTCACCAGACATCCATGGCTTCTTTCATCATAATTCATGTTAGTAAAAATACTCAAAGTATTACTCCTTATTTCTAGCTTATCCAAACTGGGCATTTAGCTATCAGTACTTCTGGGAATGACCAGATTAAACAGTGGGGCCAAAGATAAGTGCTTCTTGTCATAGTTCACAGTAAATGTTCCTCCCTAACCCACCGCTGCTAAGCTATTTAGAGTTACTCTCCTTTTCTTAACCTGTTAGGTCAATCACAGTAGCTCATCTTTAGCCAAGAACTATAATCAGATTCAATGTCAGTTCCCAAATCTATGCTATCATTAACATTTCACAAGGATATTTGTCTAATTCAGAGGCACTGGGTATCCAAAGACTAACTGAGAGAAACCAACCAAAGACAAACAGGAGTATTTGCATGGCTTATACCCTTTCACGAATGACTGCTAAACACACACAACATGCTGATATTTTTAATGCATTCAGCACCACAGATTAAAGGACACACACATGCACACACACACGAACACATAATGAAATTGAGGGGGTGGAGTGTAAAAGTGTGTTTATGGTCCCTTCTTTAAACAGTGCGTTCAGAAAAATGTTTACCCCAACAAGATTTCTGAACAGTTCAGAAGGAATGAGTAGTATTAGGGGATGATGCTGTAATCCCAGCACTAAGGAGGCAGAGGCAGGAGGATTGTGCATTTAAGACCACCCTGATCTACGTGGCAAACTCAACATACCAAGACCCTATTTCAGCAAACTAAACAAAACATACAAGTAAAAAGTAAAGTCATACACTGTGTTGAACTTTTGCGTAATGACGGCGCTCACATACTCACAGGCAATGATAGCTACTCCGTATAGTGCAGGGGTGCGCAGCCTACACAGCCGAGGTGTCTAGGAAGTCTGCACAATGACAACACTGCTTAGCAATGCATTCCTTAGCAAGTATTTCTGTCATTAGCTGATAGACAGCTACACTGTCAAAAATGACTTCATGAACGATTCTGAATGCTGATAATTTGAGGAGTTTTGAGACAATCTATTGATCTGGTGAAAGGAGGTAAAATAATATAACCCAATCACTGCTCATGATTCTTTACTGCTGCGTTTGACAAGACAAATGCAGAGGGAAAATTCACTGTGACAAATATATAAAATCAAATAAAATGTTGAGGGTCTAAAATGTCTTGAAGACGTGAGCTGTAATCTGATGTTGCTGAGTTAATTCCCCCACACACTCTGCAAGCAGAATCACACTTCATACATCAATATAGGAATAGTGCAGCAAACATCTATTTACACCTTTTCCTTCTACCTTTACTTTGGTCATTCATATACAACACATTCATTTTTTAAATTAATTTTATTGGTACATTTTAGATATACATAATGATAGCATCCATTATAGGGAATTTATGATATATCTTGATTCTTTTTTCTTCTTTCTTCACCAATCCCTTCCCCTCCTTTCAACCCCTCTTCCCCTCCTTAGTTTTTTTTAACTCCACTTCCACTTAAAAAAAATTAAAAATTTAGAACATAGTTTCAAAACCCCCATAACCCTTCCAGATCAGCAGTTTTACAGGCTTCTGTCATGAACGGTAACAACACAGCAAAGATCTGACCCTGCTGGAAATGTTTTAAACCCATGTTGTCTCTCTGTCCCCTAGCTCTGGTTAGCACACCCTCCTCCCTGCTGTCCTGGCGTTAAACTGCTTCTCCCCTCCTCATATCAGTGGGAACACTTCCCTCATGGGTGTCAGTATCTCTCCCAGGGGTCAGGGGCTGCCCTGCGGAGGAAATGACAAGCTGTGAAACGGGAAAGAACAATTCCTTCCACATGTTCCCCGCTCCCGGAGCAGGGAGGGGCTGGCAGCTACCATCACTTTGGACCTACACAGCACTCTGCATCCCGGGCCTGTCAAATCTCATTTCCAGTGAAAGACTGCACGACTGTTTAAGGCTTTTTTAATTCCAGTGCTTTTCAGAGATGACTTTGAGATGGAAATGGATCAAAGGAACAAACAAACAAACAAATGTAGTGACCTACATGAGTAGTGAAAAACCTCACAAAATAAGCCAAGGATGAAAACAAAGTACACCAATTAAAAAACAAAGAAATCCATTTATGGCTCAATACTTATTGTACCTCCAATTAACATTGGTGTGGAATTTTCCCAGCTAAGCCCCAGTTTGAGAAGTTGGACATTGGAAGTCTTATTCAGTTTGCAAATAGTTGCAAGGTGCTGGCTTCATTCTTCTAAAGGAAACAAAGAGAAAGAGAGGAAAAGGGAGGGAGGCCTAAGGAGGCAGGACCAATCAATGACTAGAAAGAAACTGCAATGGCTTTCAAATATTTTAGAGCTTTTCTGTAACTTAAAATATTTTGATACATTTCCATATCTTAAATAAAGGCATTTTAAATGCAGGTAATTAGCTTTTTATGCAGATTAATCACTTTGAAACATACTGTGGTTCCCTGAGGCTCAATTTCCTACTCAGATGAAGGACTCAGATCCACTTGTGCTGTTTTAAAATCAGAAGATTTTGAAAGAACAAACACCATAAAGTCTAAAATTTGCCTCCAACTTTCACCAGATGGCAATTCTAAAGCAATCATTCCACACTTAAGCTCTCAGATACACTTTATAGAAGCATTCCCCCCTGGAAAGCTATCTGAAAGGGATTAGTGCTATCCATAATATGAAATTATGTGGGAGAAGCTGTCTACAAACCCAGCTCCAACTAACAAAAGCAAAGTCTTAGGAATTATTTTCCAATATCAAAATTCATACTGGTTTCAGAACAATTAGTTGACAGATTGTGGACTAAAGGAGAGAGAGACAGACAGACAGAGGGAGGGAGAAAGACACACCTTGGAAAACTTACAAATAATAAGAAAAACTTGCTTTCTTTATCTTACCCATGTGAAAATGCTGGACTCAGAACTTCGAGGCATGTGACCCAGAGCCTTGGCTAACACTGGCCACAGGCGCTCAAGTCCTGCTGTGCCAGTCTCTTAATGATGGGAAACACCATGTCCTTCCATGGTCCCTGACCCTGAGCTTCAGTGTCAAGGGCCCTCAGCTTCTTTCCACCCACAGTGCACCCACGGCTAATCTGCTCTGCCTTCTGCCTCTCCTTCCTGCCTTGTGTTGGGAATAGCAGCATAGCCTGGGCAAGGTGCCATCACTAGGACACCTAAGAAGTCACTGAAAAGGAATCATGCATGCATGATCAATCAGTTCTTCATTTAAGAATTGTCACAGAGCTTTAAAAATTCTTTTACAGTTTAAGCCCAGGAATTGCAAGGAATAAGTCATTTGGATGCGATAGAGAAGTTGAGGAAATTGACTCCCATATTCTGCAAGTTAGCCAGTTGATTTTGGATGAAAGTGCAAAGGCAGTTCAACAGGGAAAGAACAATGCTATCTACAAATGATTCTGGAACGAGTGAGCATTCATCTGCAAAAATGAAAGGTGCCAAAATGGTAGTCTAAACTTCACACCTACTCAAAAAGCAACCTTATGCAACCCTTACTCACAATGGATCAATCTGAATATAAAATGTAAGATTTTCAGAAGAAAATAGAAGTTTTGTGAACTTATGTTGGCAGAGTTCAAAGACGCGGCATTAGAATATTGACTGACAGAATTTGCTCTTAATCAGAAGTTACAAACCATATGACAGCGCTGAAAAGACAAAACTACAGAGATAATAAACAGATCAATGCTTACCGGGTTTAAGATTGAGTGCAGGAGGAAAAGCACATATTTACAAAACAACCACAAAGGAGGTTTTCAGGTGCAATGAAGTAGTTATTTATCCTCCTTGTTGTGGCAGCTATGCTAATTCTTACATATGATAAATTTTGGAGAACTCCAAACTCTTTAAAAGTCATTGTTTCTAAGGGTAATTTTAAAGAATTAAACAAATGAAGTCCCGCTTGATTGCTTTCCACAAATAGGAGCTATGCACCCAATGGGCACTGAGAGACATTGCCATTTATTCATTCAGCAAGAGCTTAGTGGGAATCTACAGTGCGCTAAGTACTGATGTAGGTAGATTAATAAGCAAACATGAATCTCTACCCTGCTGGTGTGTGGAGTCTCTCTGTGGATCATGGCCCAGGGGGCATGGAAGTGGGAGTAGCAAGAACTGAGGTGTTCGGGAACAGCTCTAGGTGTTGTAGGTGGACAGGTGCCCACGATTCCTGCTTTGTAACAGAAAACAGCTCCAGATGATGTAATATAATCAAACCACATTAAAAGATGAAAAAATTAATTTAACATTTGTTATCTTATTTGAATCTCCTTATCAACATGAATGTGCAAGATTGAACTATTACTATATTTATTCTGCATACATGGAAAAACTATTCCCTCTACCATAATGTAATTGCCAAATGAAAATTGTTCTGTATTTCTTGCTTTGCTAATCCACAGTTGCTTAAGGAATGTATTAATGTACTTATTTAGTCAACAAAGCCTTAAGTAATTTCTATGTACCAGGAACTGGAAAATACATGAAACATATTAATTTACTTATGATTATATTGGATATATTGACTTACTCATTTATTAAACAAATCCTTATTAAGTGGCAGGCACAGGACTGGACTATTTCAACTTGGCCCATCATGCTTGTCACCTAGACGCAGAAGCACACAGATGGATGAGTAACAACCATTGAGCGAAAGGACACTGACACATCCATGGAAGTACTGACAAGGTCCTCTTTAGAAAGAAGTTTGAAACTAGTGGCTCATGCAGATTTTTCCAGATGGAACAGCATGAAAGAATATCCTAACGTGGAAATCATCACGCTCTGTTTGAAGGAACTTCACATCAGTGTTTTTCAATTCAGAATCTCTGGAAGGACGTTTTCAGGAGTACTGATGTGTACTCCCTGACCCCCGAGCAGTTGACTCTTGTAGATGTGGGCAGAGCCCAGGCATCACGATTTGTTAAAAGCTTCACAGAGGACTAACTTGCCTGGGCAAGGTTAAAGACACGCTGTTTCATGAACTTTGCTGAACCACAGATATGGGCAAATGTACATTACATATGAAAAGATGTCTTTCATGATTTATTATCTTTTGGTTGGTTTTGACACTGTGACAACACTTTTTTATACCAGCTAGGATTGTGTGCTCCATTTTTATGCTGAAAAGCCCACTTAATAGAATTCTATATGTAGTATGTGGCACATAATGCAATGCAGATGTGCCTAGACTTACAGCAGGATTATGTCCTGACACCCCCACCCTAAATTTAAAATATGCTAAGTTGAAAATGAATTTAATATATGCATGCTCTGTTAAACTCAGCAACACAGCACAATACAGGGCACTGGGATCACGTGGCCAACTGGGAGCTATGGCCTCGCTCTGCTGCCCAGGGCCATGAGAGAGAATCAGACTGCAGATCACCAGCCTAGGGAAAGACCCAGATGCAACACTCAAAGGATTATTTCTTCTTCCTACATCTCCCTTTCATACCATCATAACAATGAAAAACCAAAGTTCAAACCATCGTAATTCAACGACCACCTGTAATCCACCATGGATTCTCTTCTCCTCTTGTAGTTGATTACGACAAGCATTTGTGAGGAGCTTTAATTAAAAAAGAACTTTTTCCTCATCCAATATCTGCACTCATAAAAAGCCTACTTTCAGTGTACACTCCCAGGGTCACACTGCACTCTGCATCCTGGTTGTTCTACTACTTTTGCATATTGTTCCATTGTAATTTCCTTCATTCTTTTCTTTCACCTGCCCTTAAATTAGGGTTTCTACAACTTGGTCCATTCCTTTCTTCACTAGTAAACACTCATTTCTGCAGCTTTAGGTCCTAGTGGAATGACACCAATGGTTGTCCTGAGCTTTAAACCCAGTTTTGTCAACTCCAAGTTAGTCACTGTCTTCTTAATTTCTTTCAACACTTTAAATTTAGTTTGCCCAAACCAACTGGTGAACTTTGATCTGAAACCTGTTCCTACATGTTCCTTACATCTGACAAGAGTGACATTATTCTTTGAGCTGGAAATTCTGTTGTGTATGATCTTTATGTCTTTCATTGTGGTACAAGGATTCACTTTTCAAATCCCATTGATTCAATTTTAGCACAGCCCTTGGATGCATTTGACAGCCCTGTTTGGCCTTGGGCACTTACTCTGTTTCCTCTGGGCTGACGCCATGACCTCCTTACTGAATTTCTTGCCTTGGAGTGCTCCTTACCCAAATTCTTTCCAAAATGTACACTTAAGCACAATGCTTAAGCTCCTTAAAGTTCCTCAAATATATCTTGAGTTATTTTGACTTCTTCACTTAGCTTATGATTTTCCTTTCACTCCGAAGACTTTCCACCTATACTTGCCTTTTGAACCCTATGCTACTTTTTTAGCTCCAAGACAAGACTGTGAGATTAACACATATTTCCCAGATTGCAACAATATAAAATTTTAAATGAAAGTACATTATTTTAAAGGTTCAGACACATTTTAAATGTCTCCAAAACTCTGTCATTTATTTCTGCGAATCCACTTGTATGTTCTACAGTGTCCATAGATAACTCATTTTTGTTGCACTACACTGGTTTCTTAACACACAGGGTCATAGAATTTATGTGTGTGTGTGTGTGTGTGTGTGTGTGCACACATGTATGTAGAATACCTGGCAGAATAGTTGTTATGACATATAGAATATCCAAGAGGATAATTATTATGGTTTATATGTATACATCTTTTAATTTTGTTTTTGTTGTTGTTGACGTTGTTATTTTGTTATGTTTTGTTTTATTTTTGTAATGGGGATCAAACTCAGAACTTTGTGCTCGTCAGGCAGGTGCTGTGCCACTCTTGAAGGCCTCATGCACTCATAGGTGGGGCTTCTGGGAGATGACTGGCTCATGGCGACGTAACACTCATCAGTGTGTTAATCCACTCAAGACTTACAGTCGATGGTGATGTTGGAGCGGAAGCCTGGGTGTAGGTGAGGCACTGGGGAATGGTTTGGAGAGTCTATTTCCCTGTCTCCTTCCTTGATCTTTTAGTATCTCTCTCTCTCTCTCTCTCTCTCTGTCTGACTCTGTCTCTCCCCTTCCTAGATGCCATTCTAAGAGATTAATGCTAAGAGCATTTTCCCTCTAGCCGCACTCTCCACCATGCTACCTTGCCATGGAGCCAACTGCCTATGGATTGAAACCTCTACAAACTGTGAGCCAAAATAAACCTTTCCTCTTTTAATCTGTGGCTGTCGACTTTTGCATCCCAGTGATGAGGAATGTAACTAAGAATATAATATCCAACATATGCGCTCTATTGCAGAATTTCACTGCTATAGTTATCTCTTTCAGCAGGTGGGAAAGTTTCAGGCAGCTAAGTTTCTCCTTAGGAATCCCACTGGTGAGATGGTTGGGTTACAGAACAAATATGATTCACCAATATACATTTCCCATAATTACCCTCTCACCTGACAACTAAATTTTTGTTACTATCCAAGTGCATCTATTTCACTTCTCCAAGTCTGAATTCTTTCCCAGCATTCTCGCTAGCCCTTTAGGTAAACATGCTGAAAGCTCCTCCCATCAACTACTGGACTTGTGGACATGTGCGTATCTCCTCCTGCAGCAGGCGGGGGCTCAAGTAAGTCCTTGGCTGGTGGTTTGATTTATAATCCAACAGCATTTAGCAGCACAATTTGTTCATCGTGGTTGCACAGTTAAATGCTCTTGAGTTCTGCAACACAAGCATACAAGAGCCTTGCCAGAGACTATTTTTCTTGTAATATAATTACACAGAAAATGAAACTATCAAGCATACTAAGTATTTCTCTACTGTATCTGCTAAAAAGTAAAAAATCCTAAAAGATGGTACTAACCAAAAAACTGTATCATAGGTCTTTCCTTTCAGCTTTTTTTTTATTTAAAGAGAAGAAAGAAAACAAAACAAAACAAAACAGAATAAAGGGTAGCAACAATACAGAATTCCAAGGAAAAGAACAACAACAAAAAAACCTAAGAGATTATTACTTGACAAATTACATACTGACGTCTTGGAAATAGTTGTTCAAATTATAAAGTTAAAACATGTGAAGTAGACATTCAAACAATGAGTCTGTTAAGAGTTCTGTTCCACAATCTGACAAAAAAACCACAAATATGGTCATCCATCTTACCCACTCAAATATACATGCAATTATATCAAAAGGGTAAAAATAAACACAACAAAACAGAACAAAGCGGATCACAAGAAAGCAATGTAGGGGACATAAATTCCAAAACTAGAGATAGAATTGGAGATATTTACTCTCTATTGTATTGATTCTTGTTTTCTTCCAAATAGTTGTCCATATTGTCATATACAGGGAATTCACATGAAACAACATAGTATGGAATTGATCTGAGCAGGACGAGGAGGGCGTTTCAGGTCTTCAAGACCAGACAATAGGGAAGCCTAGAATGGCTGTCATAGTGTCTCTCATTCTCCTTAAAACAGCTGTCCATACCTTCATGTGTGTTGAACGTAAACAAAACAAGCGAAATCACTTTCAAAAAAGAATGATAATTTTGCTGGATTACACATCATGACATTATGGAATCAGCACTGGGTACTGTAGTGTCTCTTTTTCTTCAAAGTAGTTGTTCATTTCAACATGTGTTATATAGTTGGTTCTTGTAAACTGTTTATAAGCTCTACACATGCCTGAGTCTCTACATGTATATCTATCCTTTCTGTATTAGAGGGAAAAACAAAACAAAGCAAGATAAAACAAAAAAATTCCTAGAAAAGCATGAAGCAAAAAAGTCATATATAACCGCAATACAAGATGATCTACAATGGTTACCACGATGTCTCAGCAGTGTATAACAATATTAATAAAAACAAATCATTGGAGACATTATAAGACTTCAAAAGCAAGTAACAATCAAACCAGAGTAGGTATCATAATGAATCTTGTCATCTTCAGTGTAGTTGCCTATACTCTTAGACTTGATGCTATCAATCATAACAGACTTGAATAAAATCAGTCAGTATAAAGTAGCTATCTAACAACCTAGATTCAAATAAGATCAGTCATAATAAGACAGTATAAGTTATAAAGGGCTTCAGATTAAGTTGATAGGAAATTAGGGATGATTACCATAATATGTCCTCTTATTTTTGGGATAGCTGACCATGTCCTGAAGTCTAGTGTAAGTAGACAAACTGGAACAGCATGTAATCCATCCAAGCAGAGTGATGAGAATAATGTAAATTTTAAATCTTGTTACCCTATTAACAATCTCTTCTGCCTTCTTTTTTTGGACAATTCCACCCTTTTCACTCCCATAGGGTGCACTGCTTGTTTTGGGTCCCACTGCCTCTCTATATAGAGCATCTCAATGGACCCTGTCTCCTGATCTACTCTGCCTGTGTTTCTCTCTGTTAATATTTCAAGGCCATCTATACTAGAGATTACAGCCAATCTTCTCTGTCTTATTTCTGCTATTCTGTTTTTCTGCCATTGGTTGTCTATTTTTCTGTTCCACTCCACTGTCTGCCCCATTCACTGAAGCCTCTCTGCCATTATTCCTGAAATGCTCATATTCTTATTCTCTCTCTCTCTCTAAAATGTCCTTCAGTATTTTTTGTAGGGTTGGATTGCTGGTCACAAATTCTCCATGTTCCTCTATGTCATGGAAGCATCTTGTTTCTCCATTAATTTCTAGAGAGTTTTGCAGGATCAATCTGGGCTGGAGGTCGTTCTCCTTCAGAGCTTGAATTACTTCACTCCAAGCTCTTCTTGACCTGATGGTCTGTGTTGAGAAGTCTGCCATGATTTTGATTGGTTTTCCTTTGTAGGTAATCTGTTTCTTTTCTCTGATGGCTTTTAATATTCTGTTCTCATATTGAATTTCTGGAATCTTGATTATTATGTGTCTAGGTGTAGCTCTGTTTTGGTTGTAGGTGGCTGGAGTTCTGTATGCTTCATACATCTGCATATCATTTCCTTTTTCTATGCTTGGGAAATTTTCCTTAATGATTTCTGTGAATAGCCTTTGCAGCTCCTCTGTTTTGACTCCTGCTTCTTCATTCACATGCTTTATTCTTAAGTTATAGATCCTCTTGTTGTCCTCTAACCTTCTAATTGTTACTGCCTGCTCCCTTGTTATTTTTAAGAGATCTTCCCTTTCATGACCCCACATTGCAAGCCTGTGTTCAATTTTTGATAGTCTGTCTTTGGTTTCTTTCAAGCAGTTTTGCCAGTTTTCTATGGAGTCTTTAGTTTCCTGATAATCTCTTTGAATTTGCTTCATGAATTCTAGGTTTTTCTTGTTTTCTTCATTAAACATTTCTCTCCTTTTGTGTTCCTCCATTCTTCTGTCTGTGTCTTCTTGAGAGGTGCCCAGCCTTTCTTTTATTAATCTACTTATCT
>PVJX010036684.1:0-17430 GCA_004027295.1 Dolichotis patagonum | reverse complement strand
GCGCGCACACACACACACACACACCCCGCCTTGTCCTTGCCTTTGAAACAATAGCAGCATGTAAGTGGTTCCTGTCTCTCTGGAAAATAACACGAACGTCCTGGGCAAAAGCAATGCTGAAGCCTAGGTGATCCTGATTTAAACAAAAGCTCTGATTTCTTTGGATAGAAACTTTGTTAAAACGTGGCCAGCTGCGTTGCTACAGCAGTGGTCCTGCACGCCAAGCTGTGATACTCTGCTTGCATCCAGTTCAAGTTCATTTAAACACAAAACATAGCTAGGAATGTGTTTTAAGTTGATCCTGTCAGGGAGAAATGTAATTGGAGAGCTCAGTGTATGTGCCAGGGAAATACCACACCTTGACGCTGAATATCTGTATCTCTAGGAGGACTTCCTCGAATGCAGTCGACGCTGGAGAATTAATGTGCTTTATATCTCAAGACAGAGGGGCGCCGAGGAGAAACCCGTGAATGTCTCCACTACCTCTCCCAGTCTAAAATTAGCTTCCAATATGTTTCCTAAACATTAGGAAAACAGGATTCCCTCCCCAATGGTAACACACACGCCAAGTTTGCAGCCGTAATTCTGCCAGTCACGCTGCAGAAAACCAGGGTTTTCGCTGAGGAGGAGTGAGATGAAACAAAACCTCATCTGCTGTGCGCATCTACTTTGCAGTAGAAACAAAAGTGCCCTTGACCCCTGTTGCATAAGGCCATTGGCAAAGGCGGTCAAAGTCTGAGACACAAGCCCAGACAGGGAGAGGATGGGACTACCTGTGACCCCACCGACCACAAATGAGGCTGGAGCGTCCCCTGCAAGTGCAGCCTCTGCTCCCAACCCCTACTCCCCCCACCATCCCCGTCACCCCCGGACGCACTGTGCAAGCCAGGTTTCGTGGAGATCGTGGTCCCACTCTTCTGCCAGTGGTGAAGACGGTTGGTGGCCCCTCCTTGCACCCAGGGACAGGACAAGGCTTGGCCAAGGGCACAAGGAGGTGGTAGGAAATGAGCAGAAGGGCCAGGAGACCTGGGCTGAGTCTACCCGTGGTCACCAGGCATTACTTAACAGAGGGCAAGTCCCACAGCTACCAGGAACTGCTGTCTCCTCACTGGAAAGCGGGGAGTCTGACCTGACCACTCCCCAGGCCTGGGAGAAGATCAGATGTGAGGAGGGAAGTCCCACAGATGATCCAGGTGACTGCATCAGGACGACAGGGCGGCCAAGCATGCAGCCCACATCAGGGGAAGGAGCAGGACCAGCGCTGCACGCAGCTCTGGGGGTGCGGGGATCTTTGCCGGAAAGCATGTCTGAACCCCCTGGGAAACTGGGTTCCACCCCAGTGAGGTGGATGCAATGCGCTAGGGATGAAAATCTAATACAGGCATTTGGGAAGACTTCCTACACCTGCAGTCTGGAAGCTAAGCCTTTCCATCAGCGCCTTAGAGATGTTAGGGTTTTGACGCCTTAACTCACTTCAGGGAAGCCGCCTACAGCAGTAATGAGATACTCAAAACAACTTTTGTTTAAGATTGTTCCTAACAGGGCCGGGGCTTTAGTTCAGTGGCACAAGTGCTTGCCTGGCAAGTGGGAGGTCAGGAGTTCTATCCCCTGTACCAAAAAACAAAACAAAAACAAAGATTGCTCCTAACAGCACTATTCATGATAGCACAAATGAAAAGGGAACCAAAGTCTAAGCTAGGGAGATCCCACCGAAGGAGTTAGAACACAACCCCCACCCCCACCCCCACCCCCCAGAAGATACACCAATGGCCAGCAAGCAAAGAAAAGATATGTGAGAGAGTTAGTCATTAGAAAATGCAAATCAGACCACAATGAGATACCACTTCTTATACAGAGATGGCTACAATAAAGCAAAAAACAAAACAAAATTTAAAAAAGGAAGGAAGGAAGGAAGGAAAAGAAAGTAAACATTGACAAGAATAAGAAATTGGGACATTGTTGGACAAAAAATGGTGCAATTGTTATGGAAAATAGTTTGGTGGTTTCTCACTAAGTTAAACCATGTGACCCAGCGATTCCACTTCTAGGTACAGACCCCAAAGAACTGAAAATGAAAACCTAAGCACAAATGTTCACAGCAATGCTAACCACAGGCGTCAAAGGTAGAAACAACCCAAATGTCCAACGAACACCACTGGATGAATGAATAAACCAACTGCAGTTCGCTGTACGGTGGAATATTAGTCAGCCAGAAAGGGAACTGTGCTACAATATGGATGAACCTGGAAAATGTTAGGCTCAGCGAAAGATGCCAGATACGAGCCTACATGGTATGTGATCCCAGTTACATGAAATAACCCAACTAGTCACACCCACAGAGACAGGAAGCCGATTCGTGGTTTTGGGGGGTTGGGAGTAGGAGGGAAGAGGAAGTGACTATGTAACAATTTCAGGTTTCCTTCAGATGACAGAATGTTCTAGAACTGGATACAGCATTGACGGCACAGCCCCATGAAGGCACTGTTTAAAATGGCTGAAACAGGAGACTTCACATTGTATGTAGTTGTGCCACACTAAAAAGTTGCTGTACTGTAAGCAAAATATTTTAGCTATTAACAAGGGCCTTTTAAGGAGTGTAATGGGATTTGGGAAATGTGAAGGGAAGGCAGGCTCTGAAGTACAATCCCCACTTCCCAGTACACGTACATACAGAAAAGCCAAGGCTCCTCCGGGAGGCGCAAATGCATGAAAATGTTAAACAGGCTATTGGCAGGTATGTTCTCGTCTGCTCTTCTGTAATTCCACGTCCTATAATATTTGTCTTAACATTATTTGTATAATAATAAAACAAATTTTTTTTAGAAGATGGAACCCCTTGACATTTTTGAGCACAGAGAGGAAAAGACAAAGAGAACAATGAAGAATCTGAGAATGTGTGATATCCCAAGACGAGGGCCAGGGAGGTTATGGGCTGGTGGGGGGGGGGTCCCAGTGAGTGGTGGACAGAGGCTCTGTCCAGCCCAGAATTGTGGGACCAGACCTTCAAATTTTTAAGAGACACGGCTGCCAACTTTTGGTGAAGTACCATGATATTCAAACATTGGCAATTTGTTCAATATTTTTCAAGCACCGCAGACCAAGAAAAACACATTGTCAGATCAAATACAGCCCACAGACGCCAGCTGGTAGATTCCAGTTTATAGAAACACCAATGTTTAGCCTGGGGGAAAATGTCTTGGGAAGGACAGAGTAGTAAGTCCAAGGACTGGAAACACGACTCTTCTGGGGGAGGCCGGTTTCTGGGCCTCTGGGAGGAGCCCCCAGTCTAAGGTCTGTGATTCCTGGATGCAGAAGTGGCACAGGGTAAGTAAGCAGCCTGGATTCCAACCATGAGCGCAGTCCTCCAGCTGTGTGTGTGTGTGTGTGCGTGTGTGTGTAGGGGGTGGGAGCCGCCTGCCCACAAGCGTCCCGAGACATCTACAGAGCCTGAGTCCCCCTGTGGGTCACTTTGGGCCAGAGGACAGACTGGGCCAGAGCTTCTGAGTGTGGCTGAGCATCAGACATTTGGACAAAACTGCAGGCTCCCGAACCCCATCCCAGAACTAGGCTGAGTCCAGAGCGTCTGGAAAGCCTCGTAGCCACCTGACAGACAGTTCTGGAACTCGGCCTCCAGTGCCTCCTACAATGTGAGGGCTCTGTGGTTGTAATCCTGCTTTTACCTGCCAGCAGGCAGGACATGGAGAGGGGGCAGCCCCGTGCCCTCACTGCACACAGCAACCTAGTGGGGCGGGAAGTAGGGCCCTCCACACTGACTCTCCAGGACAGGGACAAAGCCTGGAGGGGGTCTCAGGATGGCCCCATCACAGCCAAGTGCTAGGACCTCCCTGGCCCTACCCACAGGCCCACCTTCTTCCAACCCAATCCACACACCAGGAGGGGGGGGACCCAGCAAGGCCCAGTTCACAGCACTGAACCATGAGACACTGCAGAATCCAGGGAGCGGCACAAAGTCAACAGTGACATTGTGCTGGGGGGTGAGAGGTTTTCTGAAAGGGTCAGTATTAACCTGGGACCCCCAGGTGATGAGAGAGAAGGAATGACAGGCTGAGGGGAACAAGGTCCACAGAGGCCCACAGGTCCAAGGAGCCCCAGCCAGAGTGGGGAACTGTGAGCTGCTACTCAGGCTGGCACAGAATGGGGAAGAGAGGGCCAGACCAGGGCAGCCGGGCAGAGCTCCAAAGAGCTGTCCCTTTCCCTCAGGGCACAGGAGTAGGTGAGGCTTATGCTAAGACAGCACCGTCAGGAAGAGTCCCATCAGGAAGGACAGCCCAGCTGCCGGTGGAGGCAGGGTCTGCAAGGCAAGCAGCAGGAGGCCACCTGGACGGCTGCAGCAGTCAGTCAGCTAGAAGCTGGGCACAGTCCACTCCAAAGCCCAGATCCACATGTCTGTCCCTCTGTTCACACCCTGGCACCCAGCTGTTTCAGCAACTCACCATGAGTGTGGAAGAAAAGACCGCCTTTCTCTGATCTCACTTCGGATCTTTCCCTGCCAGTTT
The DNA here is from genome assembly GCA_004027295.1 of Dolichotis patagonum. Taxonomy (NCBI): domain Eukaryota; kingdom Metazoa; phylum Chordata; class Mammalia; order Rodentia; family Caviidae; genus Dolichotis; species Dolichotis patagonum. The sequence goes on along the minus strand of PVJX010036684.1, from coordinate 12,913 downwards.
GCACCATGCTTTTTTTTTTCTTCTTGGCATGTAAGAATAGAGAGAAGAACTCCGAATTGCCCCAACCTTTTCCTCCTAACAACTAAGGTAAGCCCATAGACAATGAGCGCTTGCTAATGCCAAAGATAGGACAGTCATCTCAGACGAGGGACACATACCCGGTCTCTGGGTCAGATGAAACGTAGGAGTGTTGCCCCTTTGGGAGAACACACATGAAAGCCATGTCCCAGCTTAGTGTTCTGGGAAAAAGTCCCCCTCAGGAGGCTGAACCTGAGACCCTGTGGAAAGAACCAACTTCTGGGTGAAACCAGAAGAAACTAATTCCAAAGTGTCATGCTTACATGGACAAAACACATTTAGGCTAAGGGAGGATTTCCAATTCTCCCCTCCTAGGTCTAGTTATCACTTATGTGTACAGGAAAAATGCTTTAATAATGTGTGGGCTTGAAACCTTTATTGTAAACTTATAAAGCTCTAGATGATGATCTTGCTCGGGCTTTTACCTATCCCTTGTAGAACTTCGACAAACAGTGGTTACTCTGCCAGCTGGTCAGTCCTAGAGCAGCTGCCCCTCTTAAAGCAGAGGACAGGTTTCCCCAGCACCTTCTGGTGAATCCCCACTGAAGCCAATGGCCAGTGGACCAGTAACCAGATGGGAGCTGGATTCCCCTCTGAAGACCAAGCTCTGGTTGTAAGGACCAACGGAAACTGAGAGAGCAACTGAGGTTGTCATGGCCAGAGCTGCTCTCTGGCAGATACTCAAAGGTTTCTCAGTAGAAACTGGCCCTCAACTTCCCAACTGGATAGCCAGCAGAAAGTGTCCACTTAAAAGTTGTACTTTTCTCTCTCTGCTAGTAAATTAGAAACTTCCCCTAAATTTTCTCTGAACTGTTGGGAGTTAACTTTAAAACCACCTTATCATTAACCTCCCCTCCCTCCAGAAGTCAGGCTGAGGCAGCTTTTTCAACAGCTGTTTTCCTTTCACAGAGGAAAATAACTCTGGGTGGGGCTGATTTACATTTTTGCCTAATATATGCTGAGAGTAGAAAGGAGATTTGAGCCTTTTCTTTCATGTGCATCTAAAGGACTAATAAATGTGCCTTCACTAACATGTAAATTGTGGTTGCTACATGATGGATGTAAGTTTAACCTGTGAGCTTCAGACACAAATTTTAGGTTAAACCCTAAATAAAATGTGGCCTTGTCTTGCTGCTGAGGAAGGTTGCCCAGGTGATTAGGAGACAACACAGGTGCCTTGGCGGCTTCTTCACAGGTGAAATTCCTCCAAGCCATTTATTTGCTTTGGTCTATAAAGGTGGTCTCCTTTGCAGGTTGGGAAGCGCTCCAACTCCTTCCAACTCACTTTTTGGTATCTGCAACCTCTTTCAAAGAACTAGAAACCAGTGATTTAAGGCTAAGCACTGTGTCTTTAAACATGGTCATTACAGCTGAGATCAACTGTAATCTGTGTGTACAAACAACATGGGAGTAGGTACACGAGTTCACTGGGAAGATAAAACCATCACTAGTTTGAGGGTGGGTTGGCCGGTTGGATCTCATCTCCGGGTCCCTCTTCAGATGGCAGCCACCTCCCTGGAGTGGCGTCTATTTGAGGGACACCTTGAGGGTATAAGAAATCAAATAGAAACTAAAGGGGACGCCCAGTTCTTCCATTTTTGCACTTCAGATGGGAAATGGATGTTAAAATCTCTTACTCCTTTAGAATGTATTCTTAAGTACTGGAAAATGTTTGATCTCACATACTGAAAAAGAGCAGTTTAACATTTTTCAGCACCTGCACATGACCTACCTATCCATTAGAGCCCAAATGGTATATAGAGGGCAGTGTTGATTATGATGGTCTCCTACTGTAGCAGTCAGCTGAGTTAGTCAAAGACAGTGAGATAGGGCTAGGTCCTCAACAGAGCCAGTGCTGACACCTGGAAACTGCAAGGGAGACAGACACCTCCTTCTGTGGGCCAGGCCTCAAGACAAAGGATCAAACAAATGAATCCACATCCTAAAGACTGATATTCTAATTAGTTCCCTCTCACCCTGGAGCCACTATCCCATCCTTCTAGGGGAAAGGTCACAGCTCCAAGAATGCCCGATTGCTATGTGACCTGCTTTCCCATTTGTCCCTAATGTAATCAATTTTACCTGAACTATTGACCTTATTGGCTAACTATAGTTATGTCCCACCTTATGCCCATCTGCTTTGTGAGTTGCCAGTCTTCCCCCACCTTGAATCCATGGTTTTAAATCTTTAAAAGTCCCTGGAAAAGACAGAGTCCTGGGCAAGCCACTTGGGACCCCCTTCTGTCTCTCTCCAGACAGGAGCTTTCTCTCAATAAAGATATTCCACTCTTCACCTCTGTTCCTAAAATTCATTCTTCGATTTTAGAGAACATGAACTCCGACATAGTAGGTTGGGAGTTTCATTCTCCTATATCACTACAACTAGAATCATACTGTAAGAAAGAGGGGAAATGGTCAGAACTGCCTTATGTTCAGACTTTCTTTGCATTAAGAAATAATCCTACTTCCTGTTCAAAATGTAAATGTGAGCCACCGGAAACCCAGACACCTCAGTCCTTAGGGTACCCACCACCCCCGAGCCTGAGGCTCCTCCAACTCAAACTTTGGAGCTTAAAGAGGAGGTTTCCAAGACAACCTTAATGGAAGTCTGGCCCCCTATTACTGAGTCTGAAGCCCCCCTACTTCTCTTCAGATCCTGAGGATGGGGCTTCTAGACCAACCATTACTGAGGCCTCTACAGGGCTCTACCCATCCTTAGCTGATTTTGTTCAAGCTCCTCAAAGACAAAGTCTCTTATAGGAAGTAAGTGGGGGATCTGGAACTACCTGAGTTCGGTGTCCTTTTCTCGCAGCCATCTACAGTGTATCAAGCGAACTCTAGAAAAGTTTTCAGATGAGCCTGGTAAGTACATTGAGGCCCATAGAGGATTTACTCAGACCTATAAGCTAGGCTGGAAAAATGTCATGTTAATCTTAAACAGTGACTTCTAATGAACAACAAGCATTTTCCAAGCTGCTACTGCATTTGGATGAATATCATACCGTAAACTTTAGAGGACCAGAAGATCAACAGCCAGGGAAACAACCAGCTCCCACTGGAGCCCAAGCAGTCCCCACCCAAGACTTCTGCTGGCCTAACAGCCTGAAGGGAGATCGGAAAAGGGGGCGTTCCAGACATGAATCCTTGAAGTCTAAGAAGGATGAGAACTAAGCCCTTCCATTATTTTAAATTGTCAGATATCAGCAAGAGAACAATGAGAACCTCTCTGCCTTCTTAGATCGGAGGCATCGATAAAACACATCCCTAGCTCCTGTTTTGACTGAAGGACAGATTATTATTAAAGACAAGTTTATAATCTAGTCAGCTTCAGATATTTTAAAAAAGCTCAAAGGATGGCTTTTGCTCCAGGTAGTTCACTCAGTACATTAGCACAAATGACCTCCTCAGGACCTCACAATCAGAACCAGGAGGAAGCCAAGGGGACAAAACAAAGCGACCAAGAGAAAGCAGCTGTCTTTGTTGCAGCTTTAAAAGAGCAGCCCCTAAATCTGATTCTCAGGGCTCTAAGAGGAGCTCAGTGACCAGGCTCACTGCTACTCCTGTGAACAGGCAGGCCACCCTGGGAGGGACTGCCTCAAGGCCTCCATGCCGGCCGCCCGTCTGCAAAAGTAGCCACTGGAAGTGACTCTGAAGTGGGGCCCCAGGGCTCAGATTCACCCTCCCTGCTGGTCTAGCAAGGGCCCCAGGCTCTCTGCCTCCTCCCTCAGGCTGGACTGTCATCTCCGCCTGTCATCTCTACAGAGAGCCCGGAGTAATCCCGACTAGAGGAAAACACAGCCTACTGCTGGACATTGGCACGGGTCCCTTGGTCTTTCCAGACATCACACTGCAGTACAGAGTACCAGAAAGTCACTGGGATAACTTTCTCTTCATTCATTCCTTTTAGCTATGCCTAAAAGCCCAGTTCTCACGCTGGAGAGACTTTATCCTGGCTAAATACTCAATAGATCTACCCGGCTAATCAAAATGATGCTTAGGTTTTTGGTTTTATAAATATAGTACATATTGGAGTCTGATATCACAAAATATCAGATTCCATCAGTAGAGGGGTCTAAGAGCCAGTGGGTTATAATCACTATTCCAGTCCCTAAAGCACAGTTTCTAGATTTTTCCGTCCGTTGTAATGCTCTGGTTTGATTATTCATGCTCTAATTTCCTAAAAATTTCTTTATTTGTGCCTCGAGGCTGCCAAACCCCAAATGACCATACAGATAAAACCAATGACAAATATTCCAGACTCCTTTTACTGGGATCTTCCAGATCAATCTTGTTGAGAGAGGGTTATATGACATATCGAGGCCTTAACTATACTCAGCAGGGCTTCAATGACACCTCAGCTAGTTTCTCTCCCCTAAATAAAAAAGTAAAATTAATAAAACAAGCCATTCTCCAAAATCAGATGGCATCAGACATGCTAACAACAGCACAGGGGGTGCTTGTGCAACTGTAAAAACTAAATGTTGCGTATACTTTCTGGACCTTCCTGCTAAGGTCTCAATAGCTGTTCAAGATACTAGACGATGAGTTAATGACAAATCAGACCCTGAAATTCTCTGGACCTTCTCCCTATCCTCTTTATGGAAAGCTATTACTGGCTCCTCCTGGTGGAAAGGCTTGTTGCCCATACTCATCATAATCCTGTTGATCTTATTATTTGCATCCTTAACTGTTTCTGTGGCCTTGTCTCCTCCAGGTTAAAGCTGTACCAAGACAAGACAAGAACGCCTGGTGCCTTCGACGGCCTTCAGCAAGACCATCTGTGATGTATCTCCGTCTGCTGCTCACAGCTACGATCCTCTTCAGCTGGAATTAGCCAGAGCGGTCTTCATGCCTTCCCCCTCACAGCACTTAGGGTGCCTCTTCAGAGGGGGAACGAATAGCTAAGTTAGGCAGAAATATTACAGGCAGTCAGTCAGGGCTGGGCCCTCGAGGTCAGCGCAGGAGATAGCTGTGACTGGAGGGGCATTCACTGAAGGCCAGGCTTCAAGAGAAAGAACCCCTCACCATGTACTTCCCTAAGGGATGAGCAGTGATGGATATTCTAAGTAGACACCAATTACCTCTGGGTGGGGACCAAACCTCCTTGCCCACCCCTTCCAGGAAAGGCCTTGTCTGCCCAGGTGCACTTACTACAATACGTGACTTGCTCCCGCCTTGATCCCCATTTAGTCAATATCACCCAAATGACTATACACGCTGTAATCTTACAGGTTGACCAGTTTTATTCCACCTCACACCCATCCTGTGATTTCCCACTGGAGCAATATTACCTAAGCAACTAGATTTGTAATCTTATGGGTTGATTATAGTTCTGCCCCACCTTAAACCCACCTCACCTCATGGCTTTGCTCAATAAATGCCCTTGGAAAGCAGAGTTGGTGGACAAACCACTTTCTGGGCCCCGTGTTTCCCCCTCAGACAGAAGCTTTCTTTCTCTCAATAAATTCTTCCTACTTTAAAAAAGAATGTGTCAGTGTCCTGAAAGCAAGCACTGGAAGCCCAGCCACACCAGTGACAAGCTGTGCCACAGGGACGTGGAGGAAAAGCTCGTGGGTGGGGATGGGCTCACTGTGGCCTGTGGGTGGTTGGTTTTGCAGAGGTCTCGGACATTGATGAGCTCTTAAAGCTTCCCTAAGCTTCCTAAACATAGCATCTTACTCCGAGTGCTCTGAGGGATGATTGAGTAGTATACACATCTCTCTAAGCGGCCTCTCTACCAGAGCCCTCAATTGGCCCAGGGGTGCCCTCATAGGGTGCCCTCAGAGCCAGTGGCTGCCACCTTCATCCTCAGAAAGGCAGGGCTCTGACCTGCCCCACCTCCCTATCATCCCCAGGGAGTCAGGGGCAAGTAAGAGCTGTGACAAAGAGCCCGAGTCGGTGTCCTAAGACCAGGAGCGCTGAGCAGGCAAAGCTAAGCCACAGGCCCAGCCGGCACCTTATCTTCCAAGAAGACCTCGCTGACCACTTTCCAACAGGCCCCGAGGGGCACCCTGGAGGACAACGCCCGGCCCTCAGGACTGGCTCACAGCCTCTCTGACAAGGGCAGGAAGAGGCAGGGCTGCGGGGGGGCCCCCACTGCGCCCCCAGGAAGGGCTGCTGGGGCAACAGGAACGCCACTCCTCTCCCTGCCTGTGTAACAGGAGCTCACACTTCCCGGGCAGAAAGGCCACAGTCCTTCCAACCTGTCACATCATGACCCCTTAGAGCCCATGAGATCCAAAACCATGATCACATTACATCTTTTTTAAGTCTTTAAATTTGTATCGGTCCACATTTGCAGCGCACAGCGATCACACGCTGGGTGGGGAGTGGCTACATGTACACAGCTCACCTTAATTCTCTTCTCCTTCCTCCTCTCCCACACACCTCCCTCCGTCCCTTCACCCCCTTCCCAAAGCTCTCTCAGACACTCGTGTGCCGGGACGCCAGCGAGAGGACAGACCTGAGACCCACAGAGAAGCCAAGGGAACAAGTCTCGCTGGTCTCGCACGTCAGCCCCGAGGAGTCATTCACAGAGTCACCTGAGCGTGGAAATGCCTCCTCGGATTCCCCAACAGCTCTCAAATGGCAAAGCACACGAACAGAAGTCTAAGCATGACAGGTATGCAGCTGGATGGCTGCTTCCCTCCCTGTGCCGCCAGCAGACACTGCAAGGAGTCACTGTCCGGAGTCGTCCTCGACGCCCGGGCACATGGGTCACTCAGCAGCAGCCACTGCCGGTCAACAGTGGGGGCCCCTGTGCCATTCCAACCGGGAGGCACTGCGATGACCATCAGTTATGCACAAAAATAAGGCTGCCGCACTGTTCGAGAATAGAGTCATTTGTGGAGGGCTCCAGGAAAGGCTAAAACTCATAGCTCCCCACTCCTGTAAGGTGGTGTCAGGGCTCATGTCTAGCTGTCCCCTCAAAGCTTCACGAGATCACAGGCGGAGCTGGCATAGGGTGACGATGCCAGGATTCAGGGGGTGTGATGGCTCACTCAGTCCACTGACTGGATTGCCCTCCCTCGGCCCAGTGCTTTCACAGAGCATAAAAGGGAGAAGAAGGAAAGAGAAAGAAGCGGCTGTTGTCCCTTGCTGGCTGCTGCTTCACTGCTGGCTGCCTCCTGCCTCCTGCCTGCCTGCCATGGACTGTTTGTCCATGCCACGCCACCCTGCCCTGCAGCCAGCCAACTGGGTACTGAAACCGCTATGGACCGTGAGCTGAACAAACCTTCCCTCCTTTCTCCTTGAGTGTGGGTTGCTTTGTCTCAGCAACAAGGGGAGGAACTAAGACAAGTGGCAAGGGCCGCTGCCTTGGCCCAGAGCACAAGGCTGCTTGTGAGTAGGGAGAACAAGGCACCCAGGCCAGGAGCTCCTCTCCCCTCTAGGAGAGAGGGGAGACAGCAGGGCCGGGTGACCAGGCCTGGGAGACGAGGGGACTTTGAGGCCTCTCTGAGGGAAAGCGAGAATCAGCTGAGAGATAGTGGGGTGCCCTTCTCCCCCAAGAATTCTTGTGAACAGAACTCCCCAGTCCACACGCCCTGGCGGAAACCACCCCCAGTGGGGTGGAAGGCATCTGTTCAGCCTCACCTTCGGGGAAGGCAGCAGGGCCTCAGGCACTGCCCTGAACGAGAGGCCGAGGGACCGGGAGACCTCCCGAGGGCACTCAAACACCTGATTCCACACAGGGCTCAGAGGAAACCTAAACACACACAGAGCCCTCTGTGGCCCAGGTGAAGTTTTGGTGCATCTTCTTCCAACCACTTTTCTGGTTCTTCTATGCTAAGCTAAAAGGTTAGTATTCCAGGGAACCTGTTTGGAATTTCCTGGCTTTTTTCCTAATTGATTCTGACATGTATTATTCCAAGATCTCCATGAAATATGTTAAGCACATATGTTAAGCCTTTGCTAAAAAGCACCCAGCTAATTAGGTGATCTAGAGAAGAGCTCATCAGCAGAGCCCTGGAGAATATTTTCTCTACTCCAGCTCAGCATGCTTCCTCTGCCCTGGCTGTGGCTTGGGGTGGTCAGCAGCCCACGCTGAGAGTCCACACAAAGCTGCTGCCGAATGAGCAACAGAACCGGGCCTGCACAGCACCAAGCCCTTGGTCACAAGCCCAGCTAACTTAGGGCCAACTTAAGCCAACTGTGTGTTTGCACGACCAAGGCAGTCTCACTGCAAATGGTCCAGTTGATCAGAATTTCTAATAAACAAGCCTAGGACACATTCTCTTTTTAGAGAAGTGAACCTCTCAACTACAGCGACTTCCAGAGAATATACACATTTGTACCAAGGAGAGAGGAGCACATTTCTTTAGATTTCGAGCTTCTTTGATGCTTTGTGAATTTTAGGGTCACTTGAAGGCAACGAAGTCATTTTGGGGACAACGAACCAAGAAGTAAGAAGAGGTAACTGTCTCCACTCCTTCAAATGAGCAAAGCCTACTGTGTTAGTTACTTTTTACTCATCGGGAAAGGAAAGGTTTTATTTCTTACAGTTTTTGGAGGTTTTAGTCTATACTCAGTTGGCTCCAAGGCAGGGTGGCATGGCGGGGCTGCAGTTCATGGTGGCTGCAAACCACAAGCGGCAACCGGCAAGAGAGAGACACACCTTCTTCCTGCCATTACATCACATCCTGGCTCCACCCCTAGCAGGGTATAGCACTGATACCACCAATCCAAGCACTAGACAATGAACCAATCACAAATGCACAATGCAAATACATGAGGCCTGGGGGCCACCGACATAAACCATGACATTCCACCCCTGGCCTCCAGAGACTCATGTATTACCTTTATATAAAAGACAGTTAGTCCATCTCCAAAAGTTGCCAAAGTCCTAACATTTTCAGCATTGCTGAGAAGTCCAAGTCCCAAGTCTCCTCCAATATCTATGGCAAACTCTTAACTGTAACCCCCTGTACAAGCAAAATAAGGTTAAACATTTCTGAAATGCAAAGGCACAAAATAAACATCACCATTCCAAAAGTTACAAATGCGGGAATATAAAGCATTGGGAACAAAGCCAGTCCAACATCCAGCAGGGCGAACATTAAGTCCTAGAGTTCCATGCTCAGCATTTGAAGCAATCTGGTTGCAAGCTCCAAAAGGCTTGGGTGATTCCACCCCAACGGCACTTCCAGGGATTTTAGCTCCCGCAGCTTTTGTCTTAAACCCTCTTTGCTCAGTTTTTGCAGCTTTCCTTGGATGATCCACGTTCTTGGCTTTTCCAAACTTCTGGAGTCTCCATTGCACCTTTGGTTTTACCCTTACATCTTTACAAATTGCCCTCTCAGGGGCACACTTCTTGGCCTCCCAGGTCCTTTGCAATCGAGGTGGAAGCCTTTTTACCCTCAGAATTTTTGCATTTTCCTTGCACCTAAAATCAGCACCATGTGGATGCTGCCAAGGCCTGCTGCCAGCTGGAGCAGTAGCCAGGCTTTTCTCTCTCTTCACTGTAGGGGTCGATTGTCTAGATCGCTGGGCTCTGTGAACCCGATGGTGAAGAAAAGCTTTTTTATGTTGCCACCATTGTGGAACCTCATGTGGTCTCCTGTGCCATTCTGGAGCATGGTGCTCTGAAGCTTTTTCATCTGAGAAAATTTTTTTTACTTTTGCAGTTTGGAGGCAGCAAAGGGTGGAGACCCGCTGCTTCCTGGGATGCCCAGTGGCCATCTTTTTTATCTCTTTGTTTTTTTTCAGCAATTAAAGTCTCTGCACTATCTTTACAATCCACAGATTTACTGGAGTTTTTCTTCTGGCCAAACTCACAGTGTTTTAAATTATCCTCCTGGGCTCTTTGCTCTTGATTTGCAACATAGATCTGGCTAAAAACCCCGAACAATAGCCATGCCACAGCCTCAATGTTTGACTTGCCTTGAAATTTCCTTTGCCAGATTAATCAGTCCATTACCCTTAATCTCAGTCTCAGGCAAAGTCTCTGGGCATGAGCAAAATGCAGACAAACTTTCTGCCAAGCCATAACACACATCATAGGGAGTCCAACAACCAATACAGTCCTCTTCCCAGCAGAAACCTCCCAATCCTGGTCTTTACCATCAGGCTTTCTAGCCTTTTGGTCTCCTGAGCTCTGACCAGAATCTCCTCTACAGAACAGCCTAAGCTGCTCCAGCTCTATGCATCTAGGTAACCTGTCTGAACCTTTCCAAACTCTGCCCACAAGCCATTTCCAAAGCCTCTCAAAAAACATGGTCAGGTATAGTCACAGCAATGACCCCACTCCTGGTACCAAATTCTGTCTTAGTTACTTTTTACTAATCACTGAGACAAAATACCTGATGCCCAAAGTTGGGAAAGGAAAGGTTTATTTCTTACAGTTTTTGGAGGTTTTAGTTATACTCAATTGGCTCCAAGGCAGGGTGGCATGGTGGGGCCAAAGTTCATGGTGGCTGCAAACCGCAATCGGGAACCGGCAAGAGAGAGAGACACCTTCTTCCTGCCATTACATCACATCTTAGCTCCACCCCCTAGCAGGGTGTAGCACTGATACCACCAATCCAAGCACTAGACAATAAACCAATCACAAATGCACAATGCAAATACATGAGGCCTGGGGGCCACCAACATAAACCATGACACCTACCTTCCTGTTCCTCCCCATTCCCACAGGAAGTTACCAAGGGGAAGAGCTGACCCGAGCACAGAGCTTTCCATTCAAGGTGTTTGTTGAGAAGTTGGTTATTACAGAAAAAAACCACAGAAGCTTCTAACTGTCCAGTATCAGGGCTAAAATAAACTCACATGGCACGCCCAAATACTGAAATACTATACAGCCATTAAAACAGCATTTCAACAATTTTTTAAAGACTTGAAGAAATATTTGTTATACTATATCAAGTGATCAAGACAATGTGAAAACCACATTCAAGGATACAGCATAGAGCAGACGTGGGGAAAATGTTATACGAGGTAACACACGTGAGACAGGGAGCCTGTATTTCAAATAAATACACAAATAAGTGCAAATAGTAGAGTAAGAGGGAAAATACCAAGTTGGTAGTATTTTTTGGTTACTAATCGTATTACAGGTAATTTGTTTTTCTTTCTCTTACACGTACTATCTATCGCTGGTATAGGTGGGGGAGAAAAGACACAACTAAATGCAAAGCACATATTAGATGACACCACACTTTAAATGAGCTTTTAAAGGAATAGTTAGAACACAGAGCCCTAAGGAGAGCACCAGGCATGGCAGAAACAAAAGCTCAGACCCGAGTCACGGCCCTGCAGCCCTGGGCGTGCCAGCTCGGGCCAGCCAGAGCTCAGGAGCTGCCCTGGACGATGGCGAATGAAATCTAAGCCCAGAGAAAAGGGCTGTAGTCTCCCTCACTCCGATCACACAGCGACTTTCAGAAGTAACCAGCCAGCCCTGAGTTTTCAACGGCAGCTTTGTCTTGCTTCTGACAGAGAAAACACTGTTTTGTGTGCCCCTGGCTGGGCTTCAGAAAGTGACACTGCTGCAGCCTGAGGTCCGTCAGTGCGGAGGACGAGAGGTACCAGGACCCCAGTTTAACCCTCGAAGTGAGAGACGCAGCAAGTCTGTGTGTTTCCAGTCCATCCACCCTGAAACCAGAGAGAAGAGAGAATCTCCCCAAGTAGCACCCCGGATACTCCGGACAGCTTCAGTGAGCCTCCCAGACTTTGCTAACGAACCCTCACTGCTAGTGAGGAAGAGACTCCTTCCTGGGGACCAAGTAGCTGAAGGAAATGTCGGGTTCCTTAAAAGACATGCATTTAAGCCCTATCACTAGGTAGCCATTTAATTAAAGGAAATGTCTCAGCACAAATCCTGCGGCCCAAGGCCAGGCCGTTTCAGAAACCAACCTGCAATTAAGTCTTGGGGCCTCACTGTGTGGCCATGGAGCCTAGGAGCTACAGCCACGGAAGGTCTTTAAAAGCTTTCAACTTTTATGTGGGAATTTACGTGCTGTTTCCTCTTTGCGCCCCTCTCATTTGTAGTCAACTTCGTCACCTTGACTAACAGCAGCGCCTGGTCACTCTTTGCCAAGCAGCTCTGGTATAAAGGACCCAAAATCTAAATCCAATAGGGTTCAGTTTGAGGATTTGCCCTGCCTCTCCCAGGGGCCTGGCTTGGTAAAGTCAAGAGGAGGAAACCATCCGCCCCTCTGAGTCCACAAAGACCACTCAAGCAAGATGAAGCTCCAAGATACAAAACCACACACGAGATAGCATGGATCTGGCAGGATCCCCAAAAAGGATCAATCTAATCCACAAGTGGTTCTTATGGTTTAGAACTGGAATGACCCCCCAAAGTCGCCTGTGGTTGGTGAGAAGTGGGCTTTGCGGGGCTGACTGACCGTGGGGCGCTATACTCCTCAGTGGGTTCGTCCCTGGATGAGTTCAGGGTGGAATGGGCCCTCAGGAGATGGGGCCGGGCTGGCGGTGGGCGTGAGACCCGGAAGGGTGTCTTCTTGTCCCCAGCTCCTCTTTTTCTCTCCACTTCTGGGCTGCCATACTTTGAACTGGCCCTTCTGCCATGGTGCTTCTGCCCTGGATCCAGCTGACCATGGACTGAAGCCATAAAACCACGAGCCCGATGGACCACTCCTGCTGAGGTGCGGGTGTCCGACGTCTTGTCCCAGAGATGGGAAAGCGACCACACAGTGGTATACAACTTCCACACGATTTGGGGATGGCAGTGCACAAACGTGTGTACCATTGTTACTCCCAATGGATGTGCTCAGAAATTTTATTGTAGTTTTTCTTCTTTTTATGTTTGAATAAAATGGAGAAGAAGAAGAAGAAGAAGAAGAAGAAGAAGAAGAAGAAGAAGAAGAAGCAGAAGCAGAAG